>VZSV01000046.1:1820785-1860885 GCA_013398735.1 Nothocercus julius
AACTCCAGCATTTGGGAATGAGATGGTGCCAGAATTGCAGCTGCCGTAATTGGCCTTGCAGTGTGGAAGATGTTCTGCCCTTTGCTGTTCCTGGTCATGTTTGGTTCCCCTTCCCTCTCTGATCTCCTTTCCTGCTCCCCATCTTTTGCCTTTCATAAAATTACCATTTCTTCGGGGATCTTAACGTGTAAGATTTTAAGACCTCTTATGTGAAGAGCAAACTTTTGTTTTCTAGCCTTGCTCTGGGAAAAGAAAGAAATTATTTCTAGCAGAAATTTTCAAAGCAGGAAAGAAAACCCCGGACACTCACCTATAATTGAAAGAGTTGCTTGTGAACGTTGAGGAAAACGCATTTCCTTCAGCTTTCCAATACAGTGTATAATAATTGTACCCTGGAATGATGGTTTGTTTAAGGTGTGTCTGGTTGTTAAAACCACTGGGCATAGTCAAAAACCTCCCATCTCCTGTAAGGTTGTGCATATTGCCCAGTGCAGGAACCACATGGAAAAGGTACCTCAGAGAAGTAGGTTTTAGCATGCAGTTCTTAACAAGTGGTGAAATGAAGGCAGAAATCTCTTGTCTTTATCACTAGTTCAGTCGCTATGGGTGAGAGGTGGTTTTCCTGATTGCTGGTGCCCTGCGTGATAATCTCAAAATCTGGAGTATCCATGGCCTTCCTGAAAAATACCTCGGTATTTGAAAATCGGATGTGTTTACTGATTGCTCTCATCTTATAAATTATGAATCTATTCTTGAAGGAGACTTTAATAATCTATTAAAGCCCGAATAACAGCTCTTCTGCAGCTTCTAGATAAACAAAACAAAAACACATCTTTAAAAACAACGAAACGCCTCTTCACTCTTTATCTTAATGGAAATAAACCTAATCAAAAGCTGGTGATTAATGCATCTCTCCAGGGTTTCTCTTCTGGAAGAGATTAGAGATTCACAAAGGCTGAAGCGGCTTCAATAGTCAGGTGTGTGGCTGGGCTGAGATCGTGTGTTTGTACATGCTCAGCTAGTTGCTAAAATCCAATATTTGGATGAAGATTCTTCTTTCTGAGAAAGAACAGGCAAGCATATTCAACAAGCGCTCCAATATTTACTAATTTGTGTGTGCAGAGATGTCCCAGCATGCCAATCAAGTCGGGTCTTCACAGGAAATGCATTTAAAATCCTCATTAAAGAGTGACTGTTGCATTCATGAAACAACCTGAAAGCACCTTTTTAAGAAAGTCTTTTCTTTCCCAAGAAAAGAAAGGCTCTCCAGAAGACTTGCTGCTTTTTCAGGCTTGGACAGCCGTCGCTTGCTGCTTGCAAAAAAAACACAGAAGTTGAGGGAGGAAGTGGAGCTGCAGTTTGACAGGGTTACCACATCCTCACCACGTCCTGAATGCTGATGCAGAAGCAGCCTCGTGCCTTCAGAAGGGGCCTGACAGCTTCACTTGCCATTTCGGTAGAAAGATGAAAAAAGAAAAAAGCCCCGTCGTTCAACTCCACCTCCGTATCAGACCTCCAGAATGTTTAATTTGTTTTCTTTTGTTCCTAGGAGAGAGCAATGTGAGCCAGGGTCATCCATCGCTCCTGCAGTAAGAGGTGCAGAAATTTTAATACATGTATTTAATCTGGCTAACTATGGACTTGCCAGTAACTCCTGGCTATCAACCGATCTGGCTTTGCACTAAGGAAAAAGTAATTGCAGTATCCGATGCGCAAGGTTCCTCACCCATGATAGATTAAATGAACAAATGAAAAACGCCTTGTACTGTTCGATACACGCAAAGCATTTCCTGGGATCTCTGTGGTCAGCTCATTGGAAGTGCTGTGTAATTTTGCATTAATTGAGAGCGAAATGGCTGCTTTTGTCATGCGCCTTCTCCCATGGGACTTCTGATGGGCCCCTGACCTTGGCGAGCCCTCGTGGGACCAGCATCCTTGTGGACTTCTGCTTGTTGCAGATAAAATGTTGGAATTCTTCATGACTTCCCAAAAACGTGGCCGCGCAGAGGTTTCCTCAGGATGTTACGATGTCAGCTGTAAAGGCTGGGTTCTTACAGAGTGGAGACTTTGTCTAGGTCATAACATTACTCAAGTTAAATAGCTTAGGATTTATTATACGCCCTCTACGCGCTTGAAAATTAGGCGCTTCCTAGGCAGAGATCTTAACAGAGAAATTACATTTCAGAAGGAAAATATTAGGAGGACCCTCAGATGTTGACATGCACTTAATCAGCTTCTGCATCCATATGACACTTTTTTGCTGAAAAACAGGTATGAACATGTAGTACCAGCTGATAAGTGGCTTCTTTGACAAATCAGGTTTTAAGAGATTACACGTGAGCTTAAGTTTAGCTCAGTCAATATGAAAAAATATTTGAATGTCTCTTTAGAAGTTGTATTTCAAAATCTGAAAGCAAAATCAATCATGTTATTTTTCTATTATCTTTATGTTGCCATTGCCATAGTATTTTGTTTATTTTATGTTTCCCTTCCCACATTGTATTTTCAGCAATACTTTGCAAAATGAGTCAAGATAAACGATTGAGAGGATCCCCACATTTTTATCCATCACCATTACTTATACATTATTTATGGGCTGCTTTTGCAAATGCCAGATTTGGACATTGATCTACAGTTTAATGGATTCTACACTGGCATTTATTTTGTCTCTAAGCCTTCCCTAGGCCCTTCTCTAACATATCGTATAATCCTGATGCTCAGCCTGATTTTCTTCAGCTAGGCGAGAGCGTGATTTCTATGTCAGACTAAGTAAATAAACCAAATAATGCAGCCACTTCTCCAGTGTCCCTATTGTATCAAAAGGCCCACACCTGGAATAACCGGATGTGAAGACTTAACATTAAGAAAACAAAAATTGGGTTCAGCAACTTTGGTTTCCCCAAATTACTTGGCAAAACCTTTACTTACAAATCTCCGAAGACTTTGAGAAAAGCTGCATCAACCTGACTGCCACTAAATTTGAGGAAAGTTAGTGTAGTGTTCAGTCCGCTGATCTGCTGCTCGAGATGCTGTTAATATTTTGTGTTCATATTTACAAAGCCAGGTGATGGTAAGAGAATGATTTAAAGTCTTTGCCAGTTGTCCTAAATATTGAACTCCTAACAAAACTACCACCAAGCCTTTTCTTTCCCATTTCTTTCTCAATTCTGCTTAAAAACAAGAAGACAACTCCATATGTACATACATACTTATATATATGTGTATATTTAGTAGCAAATCTGAGTCAAAATTGCAACATTATTGGATGACGCATTTTCTACAATGCTGTGGAAACTCCAGTTACGATAAAACATTTGCTTTGGATGAGGCACCAGAAAGATGCTTTTCCTGATCTACGTCTTGGACTTCAGCTCTGTGCTCCAACTGAAGCTTGTCCCGCATATCCCAGCAACTCCTGATGCTCACAAGGGGTAAATTAAAAAATGACCCCTGGCTTTTTGGTTACCACCATGCTCACGAACTTGCTCGGCTGCATTTAGGGGGCATCTTCAAGGTGGTCCTTGCGACTGTCTGGAGAACTTGCTGAAAGTCAAGCTAGTGTTGGCTTTGCAGTTATTTCCCTGTCTTGAAAACAGAAAATAAATGTAGTTTGTTTGGCTTTACAGGATTGAAAACAGGTGTTAAATGCTTACCTTTGAACTGTCAGGAAAGTAAAATAGGGCATGGTGTGTTCTCAAGATAACCCGAGATGTGAAAAGCTTCTGAAACAGCTAATGCAGTGGTAACTGTTCACGTTAGTTATTTTACTCATAGCTTTGCTGGGGCCTGTTGCCTGCAAGAAAAGACTGCACTTGGGGAAAGACTTTTCCCTTTGTACCCTTTAGAAATCTGACTTTCCTGTGATTTAATATAATGTGACAAAATGCAGAGTTTGCGTTGGAGGGTCAGTCTAGCTCCTTGCATCGAAATCACTACATGTCTGTTACCCTCTGGCAGCTGGATCACATGAGGAGCCTCCTGGTGCTTCATGAAATGGATATTCTCTTAAAATAGAGCTTAGGTTATTTGCAACAGGTGGGATTAGATGTGTGCCCTTGGCTTATTGCCTACGGAGAGCTAGTTTGAAGCTCTCTGCCCTGTCTGCTTCTCCTCTCTTGGGGGAGGCAGGAAAAACCTACCCCTATGTGGACGCTGTGGTTCCTCCTTGCAGGAGCTTCACCCCGTTCTTCCCCAGCATCGGGACCTTGGTGACACAGTGACATCTCTGACCCTCAGCTCTGTCCGGAGCGCAATGCGCTCGGATTGCTGGGAGGACCCGTGTCTCAATCCCAGCTTTGTCTCTTGCGGGAATATATGGATGCTTCATGTCTTTCTGGGGTTTGTTGCTGATTTTTTCTTTTTTTTTTCATGAAATGCTCTAATTTTCGGGGTGATGCAGCCTTCTTGCCCTGTTACATCCCATGGGGGAGCGCCTGCCCCGCGCGGTGCTGGCTGCTGCTCCCGTGCCCAGCTGGGCAACGCCGAATCAATCCTTGGTAGCCAAGCAGCAAAACAAACGTTTCCGAGACTTCGGGCCGGGGAGTGGGTCAACAGCTTGCAAGCAGGCCAAATAATAAGCCGTGTAAACCGCAAAATAGTGTTTATCAGCACCTGAGCCACGACCAAACCGTCTTTGAGCGATGCTGAGAGGAGCCGGCAGCGTTTACGAGAAGCATCAGCTTCCTTAATCGGTCATTGATCTGTTGTTGTGGACCGGGTGATCGTGTTCTTGCGTCTATTTTACTCCTTTTTGCTCAGATTTGCTGCAAAAGGCAATTTAGGATCGCAGGTAGCGGTCTTGTCTCCCATTCCCTGCTGATGGGGTGTCTTCTGGCTTTGCTTTTGAGCAATCACCACTTTTTCCCTGTTTTGGTCATTTTGAGATCCCGTTAGCCTTCCGCTTCAGTCCTCCATGGCAGAGGCTCGGCCACCAACGCGGGGCAAATGATTTCTGCTGAAAGCCACGAAATTTAGAGCATAAATTATCAAATTTGCAAAATACTGCTGTGCGCGGGCTCACCTCCGCCATGGATTTTGAGCTGGGTTACATTTTAGTTTGAAATGTGATTTATTGTCACCTGGGGATGGTTTACTTTTAGGATAAAAAATAATAATAATAGGAGGATGTTTCCCCTGTGTAGGGGAGAGCAAAGCCAGTAAGAAACTGTTTTATGGAGTAATGTGCCTGCCATAAACCCCAGGGGAAAAGATGCTTTACCTACAGGACGGGAGAGTTTAGAGCTTCATGCATTAAATCACAGTAAAATTAATAAGAACAGCACTCCCTTCCCAGCATTTCCAGGCCATACGAGACAGGAGAAGGGAGATCCGTCTCATCCGGGCAGATCTAACCTGGGCCTTTTAGCTGCCACTTGCCTTTTGCAGCCTTAGAAAGGGAGCGCGCGCTTTGCCTGGGAGACTTCCCCGCGCGCTGGCTTTTTGCTTGAAAGGAAGCACCGGTCCTCAAGGACAGGAGCACAAAAAGTGCCCTCCTTCCATCTAAAAATGAATGCAGATGAGGAATGTTCCTCTGATAACTATATCAGGCTGGATCCTGTGACTCGACGTGGTTTAAAGCGGCTTGTGAGGCTTTACATTTGTCGAGTATTAATGCGTTTTCTGTCTTTTTCTTCTTCTTTTTCCCTGCTAGAAGCATGCCCTTTCTTATTTCTGCACCTGCTAGCTAACATGACAAATCAAACGAGCAGACACCTTTGGCTCTTGAATCCTCGGAAGTGTCTTCTCCTCAGCTTTGGAGCAGCCAGGTGTGTTTTAGGCAGGTTTGATGAGCAGCGTGGGAGTTTCAGCCTTTCCTTCAGCCAAATCTATACGTTCATGCACACTGCAGTGTCCAGATAGCTCTGGGAAGCCCAAATGTAGTTGTTTTGCAGAAGTATTGGGGGAACGTGTATCTGTTTGCTGTCCTGCTCTCTGGGTCCAACAGCAGCAAGTTGCATCTCAAAAATTGGGAAGATGACAAGGAAAGGCGAGGCAAAGCTGGCCAGGAATTTCCTGCCAAAATGATGTTGTATTGGGGGGAAAAAATCCTGCAAAATCACAGTTGACAGCGAGGAAGTTTGGAGGTTGCTAAACTTCTTTTGATTTCCTCTTTGGAAGCTTTTAGCTTTAAGGGTGTTGAACCAAAAGCAGTTAAAATAGAGCAACGGGAACACTGAGATCTGCTACTGCGCTCTCGTTCACGTGGGGTTAATAAAAAATAAACGGCCGGTGTAGAAACAGCAGATGAATAGACTGGGTCACTCAGAACACCGTTCTTGTAAATCTGAAAGATTTTAGATTATTTTGGTCGTTTTGATTTGCAGAGATTAACATAGCCATCTTTTTCCAGTGAATAACAGGAGAAGCGATGTTGCAGGGCTGGTGGAAACCGTGGGGCTGCAAAGGACCTTCTGGCTCTTGTCAAAATTCTTGCCAAAATGTCTTTCTGTCAGAGAGGCGACACAAAGCACAGCTGCTGGGTAGGGGGTGGCAGTTCACAGGAATCACCAGCAACAAAAATACAAATTCTGCCTTCTCTCCTCTACTTTTCCACGTTGAAATAGCCCAAGATTTGCCAGGGAGCATCAGCATTATTTAAGTGCCAGGCTGAATGAGGGCCTTTTCAAGTGGACTTTCTGTATGGCAAGAAATAAAGCGAATCCTAAAAATAGAAAATGTGATTATAAGTGACAAAAATTGGCAGGAAGGACTTGGTCAGATGCAGTTTTGGAACTGCTTTTATTTATTTTTTTTTGGGACATGATTCCAAGTTAAAAAGTCCCTTTAAATTAATTAGAGCAGTAACAGGGCCCCCAGATTATCAGCAGAGAAATAGAAGTCATGAATATAATTTTAATATTTGCTGAACTCTGAAGAAGGCTGGAAAAGCCAGCTTGAGAAGATCTTTACATACAATAAAAAATAAATTCCTGCCCAAACCGACTAAGCTGAGATGTCTGAAAGCAAAGAGCTATCATGAAAGTGCCAGAAAGCTGCTGATTATAATGGAATCAGTGTCCCAGGGTATAATGCAGCTCTGCACTTAATATTGAGCTACTGAACCATACATCTCCACCCAGCTAAACTCACTGGGTTCTCATCAAAGTCCTGTAATGACAGCGGGCTCTGTTTGGATGCCAAGCAAGTCCTGAAATCGCTCCATGCTTTCCTAGGAGCTTCAGCAGAGTGTGGAGCCCTAGTCCTGAAGGGCAGCCCCTGCCCAGAGCCTGCTGCATATCAGCCCTTCCCTATAGACTGAGCAGGAATAACCCTTCCTTGTGTACATTGCCATGCTCAGTAATAGCCTCGTGAGCTCTGCACTCTGTTTTGTGCGTGCAGATATTTATGTATGCATTAAACACACACGTGCAAACCTCTGTTTCCACCAGAGCTCTTTGCTAGGGATCGCGCTCTCGCGCCGTGGTCCATCCCTCCAGTCTCAGCCCTCAGTATCCTGTGCAAAACCCTTACTAGCACACGGGTGTCTTATCTCAAGCGTGGGGTCGCCGTGGTGGATCCTCCTTGTGTCATATGGAGGCCTAATCGCTACCTTGAACTGTGAAAAATCCCCCTTTGACGCATCGTCTATATTTGCTGCAAACTTCTCAAGTTTAATAAAACCAAAAAAAAAAAAAAAAAAACTCCCTCATTTTTAATTTTCTACCACTCAAAATGCATTTTATTTCCTGTGTCTCTTCCAGTCTATCAGAGAAGTCACGGGCTACGTGCTGGTGGCTTTGAACCAGTTTGAGTACCTGCCCCTGGAGAACCTGCGCATCGTTCGCGGGACGAAGCTCTACGAGGACAGATACGCCTTGGCCATATTCCTCAACTACAGGAAGGACGGCAACTTCGGACTCAGGGAACTCGGCTTGAAGAACTTGACTGGTAAGTGAAACTCGTAAACACAGTTTGTGAGTTGAGGGGGGAAAAAGCTTGTTGAATAGTCGTCCAAATGTCCCTGAGCTCTGTGAAGAACAGAGGAGCCAGGAGATGCTGGCAGCTGGACACACTTGAACGACTGGTCAGTTCTTGATTTGATTCCTTGCTTTTTTGTGTGTGTTTGTTTTTTGGTTTGCAAATGTACTTTTCTGAGTATTGATCAATGGCCTTATGTGGCTTTCATGCCCAGAGTATATTTGAAACAGAAATGATTATTGAAAAAGTAGAAAAATTCCAAGTTTTGAGAAGTGAGTACAGTGGTCTCCTAGTCAGCCTTACTTGCTGTGTTTACATTGCTTCAGGTGCTCTGTGCTTTCTGGCAGGGAAGTTTAACTTTTGTCCCCTGTCAAAAGATGAACGGGTTATTTTCTGTTCTTGTTACTGTCTCTATCACCATTGCTGTTGCACTGGGTGGGGGCAAGCTGTGTGTTTTGCTGTATTTAATTTTAGAACTGTATTTTCAAAGGGGAAAAGTGTATTATATATACAGAGATGCTTATTTTCTGAAGGCCAAATCCACATTTTTGTGTTCATTTCTGAATTGGGGGCTGAATCGTGACGTATCAGAATTTCCTTCCTCCCAGCAGAGAATCCATAGTGAGTGGTGTCTGGGAGATGAAGAGTTGGCTAAATATCCCTGGGCTGCTGTTGAGCACGACGCAGGCGGCAGCAGCAAACATCTCTCGAGAGGGTCCTATTTTGTATCAGGTCCCTGTGGCAAGAGGGTGCCCGCTGTGACCGTCTCCCCCGCGGCGCTGGTGCCCGTGCAGCGGGCTCGTTTCTGCAGGTGGCTAAATGCAGAGCACGTCTCGCTGCCCTGGGCTGGAAGGAGCAGGGGAGGAAGCCCTTGGCTCTGCGTTTGGGCACCCTGCCCTCCTGGCTTTCTTTGCGTCCCCGTGTTAGGAGGAGCACAGCAGTGCCTACGGTGCCCGGCTGCTCAAGCCTCCCTGGGTCACACACGCATGTTCTACACAGAGGAGGGAGAAGGAGACTTGAACTCGTTAGGAAACAAAATACAGCTTTGACCCTTCCTGGTGTTTTGTTTTGCCTTTTTTCTGCCCCCCTTCTGGACAGTTTTCCAGTTGTTTACTGAGGTCATCATACTGGTATCAGAGCTCTTCCCTAACGCCTCTGTGCCCTCCTATCTACTACTTTTCTCTCTATCGCTGTCATAATCCGATTGCTGCCTCCTCTTTTGCCACATTTCTCCCCATCCTTCTGATTTAGGGTGTTCATTGCGGCTGTCTCTGCCTCCACATAACTTAGAGCCGTAGCATCATGCACTAATAGTATTGCCTGGTTCTTCACGCACCTTTTCTTGCCTGTGGCTCTCCTAATGCTTTACAGAAGGCATTAGGGGTGAAAGTGGACAGAGAGGGGACGTATGGCCCACGCCAGAGGAGGACTGAAACCTTTGCCTCCGGGTCTCAGACCGCTGCTGCTCATGGCTTTGCTTGCAAGCGGCGGGAGAAAACTCGCCTCAGCTCAGCCGAGTCTGTCTTAACAGGAGGAAATCGCGGCCGCTTCATCAGAACAAGGTGTTTACGGAGTCCCCTGATGGGATTACTTGGCTCAAAATGTGTTGTTGTCTCTTGGAAGAAAAGTGCCCTAATAACATTAGCTTGCCTCCACGGAGCTCTTAAAATAGCTTCTGGGTGCTGAATATAAGCCAGCGTGTGCTTCAGAATACCCTTAATATTTTCTCGATAGCCTGTGCTGGGGCTCATGCGTCTCCCTAGCAGCTGTTCTTGGACCATTTTGTCTACTGGTTAAGTTGCACCTGGCTATTTTAACCCGCAACCTGCTGCTTTTTGCAAATGCTTTCCCTGGAGCATATTCATACTTAATTTATTTCCTAACGCATCCTTAGCCTTAATAGCTGCATAAAAATAACCGGTGGCTGTGGGAGTTGGTGATGTTGCAAGGCCACGATGGATCGGCTGTGCCTGAATCTTCTCCGTGTGGACTAACTGCTCCGGATTAGCATCAGAAGCGATGGGCAATTTGGGTTTAATGTGAGATGGAGCATTCCCTGGCAGCTTCCTACCCCGCAGCCTCCGGTCTGCTGAGGCTTTCAGGAGATTGGCTTTGCATGGTGCATCTCTTCCCGTTGTATAAACCTGACTCCTGCCATGTGTGTGAAAACAGAATTTAGGGGAATTCTGCGCTGCTTCGTGCCGCGGCTGGATGATGGGATCCTGGTGGTGTTTCTGCCCAGCTCTGTGTAATGTGGAAATGCCAACAGTAACTTCTGCTGCTCCCACCTGCAGATGATCCTCAGCCTTAACCAGAGACTTGGTTGCAGCCTCCCATCACGTACCACTGCATTACTCTGTGTGTTGTTACCAGCTGTGCTTTTATTGTCAGATATGTCTGTCAGGCTTTTGTATTTAAATAGAACTTTAAATGCTTGGTTTTCCTCTCTGGCACTATAAAAAAAAAAAAATGACAACTGTAAAGGCACTAAATTTTATGCCACGCAAGAGATGCGATTCAGCTGCCGCTTCTCACTCATAGTATCAGAGCCTTGGAGGGAGCTCTGCTGGGGTGGCACAGGCCAGCACCGGCTCCTCACATTCCTAATACACTTGCAAAAAATGCTGCTTGTCACAATGAATTTCCTGCTTGTAGTTATAAAGCTGTAGTTGGTGGTTGCACAGAAGTGTCAAAAGCAAACAGCCCCGGAGCTCATTATCGTCCTCTGAGTGAAGATGAGGAGCAGAGATCTATCACAAGTGATGTATCTTTGAGTGGGCAGCGGTAGCCTCCGCTCCCCTGCGCGCCCCGGGGACAGAGCTTCCCTTGCGTGTGTCTGTGAAACCCTTGGATTTCTTAATATACTGGAATAAAATGAGCTTAGCATGGTTCAGTCCCATAACACGGACAAGCAGGAAATTTTGCAGTTTTCTTCTTGACTTGTTTTGCAAAAACACAGGCAAATGTAAAATCGAGGCAATGGCGCTTCAAGTGATAAGTGCATATTGTAGCCCAAAGGATTTGGTTGGTAGTGGTGGGGAGAGAGAGGGGGGGGAAAAAAAAAAAAAGGAGGAGACGTAGTTTGATGGGAAAGAAAACACATTGGAAAAGTTTCTTCGTTAGCATAGAAACTATGGAGCAGTGTCCATTTCCCATTCTCCTATAGGTTGCTGTAATTTCTTTGAGGTTTTCTAAGCTTCTTTTGCAAAACAACTCTTTAAAAGAAAAAAAACAGCTGAGTATTTCTATAGCATCACTTCTCTGATCACTGCTGCAACATTTTTGATACCTTTCTCAAGCTCTTCCCCAGGCAGAGCTCAGATACCCATGCAGGGCCTGAGCTCCTTCAGCGCCCCGTGGCTGTGCCTAGAGCGTTTTGGTGCCAGGGGTGAAGCTTCCTGTGTCCCTGCAGTGGTGACAAGCCCGTGGTGACCCTGCGTGAGCGAGGCCTTTCCTTGACCCCAGTGCCTCCCGCAAGTGGCACTGGTGGGTCAAGCCGTGCATCCCATTCCATCCTCCGGCTGGAGCGCACCGGCCTGGCATGTGCCGGTGGCCGCGTTGTCCTCAGTCACGGTGGTGTGGATGAAAGAGCTATATGTAATTTGCCTTCAGCATCCTGCACGACCGCTGGGCAAGGCGGCACATCTCTGGCCTTGGAGAGGTGTTGCTAGGATACACGCAGGAGCCAGGAATTTGGTTAAAACATCCCTGGGGCGCTGGCGGGAGCCGACGTGTCCTGGGCACCGGGGCAGCTCCTCGACGGGGTGCCGGAGACGGGGCCCTCCGCACTGAGGTCCTCAGCCTCCAGCTAGCAGAAGAGCGCTCACAGGTGCCATCAAGGCATGTAGCTATATTGTGCATCCCGTCGGAAATAAACCCTGATTTTGAGTCCCAAGAGGTTTATACTCGTAAGTTTATTATGTGCAGTAACAAGAGCCGGGTTTTGTTTTCTCGTTTCGGTGAGGCTGGGATTTTACACATGGTCTCTGAAGGATTCCAGCATGCTTTTGTCGTGCTCAGTGATATAGCTCGTGTCCTTGATTTTTGCAACCTGCTGATCACCAGTTTATGCTCAGTTTTATTTATTTCCAGGCCGTTAGCTGTTTTCACTTCTGTCTCTAGTGTTAGAAATGCGCAAGCTCATTTGGAAGGATTATGGCAAGGAATTTAAAGGGTGAGATGGGAGGGCGGCTCATAAGGATTTATTGGTGTTTCCCAATTGGATATTAAAAGGATTTTGCAGTGATTTGGGGTATATAACAAGGGAAAGCTGTTTGCTGGTTGCCCCCCCTCCCGCCCAATATTTCTGTATGAACTATGAAATGCAAATACTCAATGTTAAATGGTGTAGTGCAGTATATGGAAAGCAATATGCAGAGGGTTAGTGACACCACGCAGCAGAGCAGGCTCCCATCCTGCAGCCTCTGCTCCACCAAAGCAGGGCTTAAGATCCTGGGCAGGGGAAACAAGGTCACATCCCCAGCCAGTGCAAATTTGCCTCACGTTTTTGACTTCATAATGTACCAAAATTCAAATTGCTCCTTGCTTGCTTCAATAGATAATTTAATTCGCGCTTTAATTCATAAGTTTACTGAGGGAGGGTCCTCAGTAATGTGGGTTTGGGCTTTCACTACTGAAAAATGTTAGTTCAAATGTCACCCTAGACTGCACCCAGATGTGCTGCGTTGTCATCTGATAACACGGTGTAAAATAACGTGATTCACTGTGGTTTTTTTGCTACGTCTCTGCAGTGGCTCTGTCCATCCGTGTGTTTCCAGCTACGAAGCAGGGGTCGCTCCAGGTTCTGCTCCTGGGAAATGCCCCTTAGCTCCGGAGAAGCGAAGTCGCTGTGAAGTCGACACCAATCCAGAGGTGCTGAAGGCTCTGCCCGAGCTCAGCGCCGTGCGCGCGCTGACGCTCCCAGGCCCCTTTCTACCCCAACGTGTGCTGCTGCTGATCCTTTTAGGTCAAAATAGGTGTTTTAGAGATTCGAATCCTTGTTCTTCCACCAGTATTTCGTCTTCAGCCTCAGCGAAAGAAAGAAGCATTAATTCTTGGAGCTGGTTCATTCCTTTTTGCTGCGTTCCCTTGGATTTATTGATTTTCTTAATTCCCTCTGACAGGCTACAGCTGGCAAGGAATTTGGCGCTTTTGTAAAATAATTATAATTCTGTGTGCGCTGCATGGGGACCGGGGCCCATCGGCGCTCCCCACGAAGGGCAGGTGGGCCGAGAGCCAAAATGGCCCAAGTTTCCCAGGGGATCGTGGAGAAGAGGGGAAGCTTCCAGGTAGGTGTCCCACAGCGGAGCGCCCGCGGCGATCGCCCAAAAGCTGCGGCGCCGCGGAGCAGGGAGCAGGCAGAGGGTAGTAGCGGCCTCTCCAAAGAGGTGTCTCCGTCCATCCCGGAGGAGCCGGGCGCCCCGAGGCGCGCGGGCAGGATGCGCTCCAGGCCTCTCCCTTTGATGCTAGGAAATCGCCGGAGGGGCCGTCTCCTCTGAAATCCTTCCACAGAAGCACCTCGTACCCGTGTCTGAGGGCGAGAGGGGAGGCTGGGCTCGCCCGGCACATCCCGCGTCCTGCTCCCGTCTCCGGGCGCAGCCCGCGCCCGGCGCTGCCTGCGGATGCTTTTTGACAAAACGTTCTCTTTTCTTCTTCTTTTTCCTCAGTTGAAAAACATCTGTTCCTTGACAGGGAGATTTGCTGCGAGGCGGGAGTTAGAAAGCTAAGCGGAGCAAAGCTGGAATTGTCAGGGCACCATCTTTTGAAGCATTAAAAATGAAAGCGTATGGATTACCACGTTGAGCAACTTTTTATGCCACCTTCTATGAATTTTAAACCAAACAAATTGAAATGATTTGACTTAATTGAAGCAATAATTGAATCCTTTAATGCCATAGACTGCATTTTCTTTTCCTTTGGATTTCAGGTTGAAAAAGTGTCAGATTTTGGCTTGCTTAGTCTAGGAAAGAGGCTTTCAAAACCTGGAAAATATTTAGGGGCTGCAAAAACTGCTCCCTGTTCAAATTTCATCCTAGTATCAGCCGTAGGATACCTCTTTTGCTGTAGGAATGTTTCCGGTGGGATATAGCGCTACAGATTAAGTGACTCGGCTACTGGTTGTGGAGCAGATGTGTCCACATGGAGTTTCAGAGCAGCCGCAGCCTCCTTGGCAGGGTAAGCTGCGTTTTTGTTTTTGTTTTTTTTTTTCCTTCTTTTTCTTTTTCCTGAGCTTCTTGCTGCTGTGTTTGAATTTATCCCAACATACCGGCTTCAAATCACTGTAGGTGTCCCTGGAGCACAGCGTGATGGCTTTTGACGTTGCACTGGATGCAGAGCCGTAATTTCTGTGTATCTCCGCTAATTTTTAAGCAATCTGGCTAGCCCTGGGCTCCCAATATGTCGCTCTACTCCGTCGCAGAGCGCTGAATTCGGGAGCAAGCTGTGTCTTGGAATGCTGCCATTAGTTTGCCAGCGCTGTTTCTCGTACTCGAGCACGCGGTGTTTGTTTATTTTTGAAGCAATGTCAAAGAACCACACTAAAAATTTATCACTCGGCCATATGCTGAGTGTGAGGCGAACTGGGCTGAAGAGGATTCGAGTGTCTGTGCTCCCTTTGCCCACGCAGGGCTGGGCAGACGTTCCTCGGCGCGGGTGGTGGCTGCGCACGCGTGTTTTCCTCCGGTTCCTGCCGGGTTAACTGTTCCTCGTGCTGCTGACAGTCACGCGTAAGTGCCGATGCTGCCCGGTCCCCGGTGTATTCCGGAGCACCACTGCAACCCCGAGGTGACAGTGATTAAATGCTTTAGCGATGACAGGACTCGGGCGCTTCTGCTGCGAAGAAGGGAGTTGGACTTGGGGCGAGTCTTGATGTCTCAAAAGCAAGCACCGCGTGTGCGCAGGGCCAGGGTGTAAGGGCATCCTCCTCCTCGCCGTGTGCGGGAACAGGAGCCGACAGGGGCATTTTAATGGCTGTGCCTGTGTAAGGGCTTAATCCCAGGGGGTGCACGGATAGCCCCGCGCGGAGCTGGGAAGCCTCACGGTGGCTCCGGGCGAGACTCTGGAGCTTGGGAGCAAGACTTACGGACGTGCTGAGCTCGGTGCTTGTCATTTAATATGCAGAAACATTCAGCTTCCCAAATATAGATAATATTTTTGCTGTTTGAGAAGTTCATTAATATCTTAACATAGTCTTTTTCCTTTTTTTCTCCTCTCCCTTGAATAGAAGTGTTTTGTACTAGAAGCCAAGCCTTGAAGTTTGGAAAAGTAATCCAAGCTCGGCTGAGCAAATTTGACTCAAGCGATGGGATGAATGAGCCCTGGTCCCTGCTGTCCTCATTCTGCTCCATTTCCCCCTCAGGCTGGTAGCAGCAACTGCAAGTAAACATTAATCTGTTAATTTAGCCTCTGGTATAGATGGAAAAAAACAAATAATTGCAATCGCTATTTTGTCCGCGGGCCTGACTGATCTCCCTGCTCGGCTTCCGAGGAAGAAGCAGCGATGCCGCTGCCGCTCTGGAGTCAGCACTGTGTCCCCTGCAAGCACCGGCTCCCTGCCACGAAGGCGGGAGGCTTGCCCGCCTTGCAAGGCCGTTTCAGAACTTGTCGTGCACGGGTGCCTCGCTGGTACCGAGGCAAGCACGGGTAGTCGGTGTCGTAATCTATGGAGTTTAAGGACAGCCAACACAAAAGGCTTATTTTGGGTTTAACTAAAATTGCTCCTTAGCACGACTCCTTCAAATGAAGCAAACCCCACACGAGCGGACTCTTAAATCCATTTACAAACCATATCTGGTTTGTATTGATTTAGCCGCCTCCAGTAACTCAGAGGAGCTAAACTGATGTCCGTGCACTAAGTTAAGTGCATGCACATGGGATTTCGTACCTGCTCAACTGGCTTGGCTTCAAAACTAATTTCAGTTAAACCCATGTAAGCCCTGAGTGAAGATTAGGCCTTGCTTACTTGTCTCTACTGCTTTGACTAGCAGTTACAGGAAAACTTAGGGGAAAGTAAATGTTAAGTAAATGGAGGGGAGAAGCTCTCTTGCTCTGCTGACTGTAATGCCAGGGTATTGGCACCCTACCAACCTTGGCCTTAGATTTGAACTTGATATGATACTAGCATTGCCCAAATAGCTCCATAGCAGACGTCTTTCTGCCAGGCAGCTGTTGGAAAAAGATTGTTTATTTGATCATTTTGCTCCCAAGTGCACTGTTAGCTGCTGTCTGGGCAGAGGAAGAGAAGCAGGAGACTTCGAAACCGACTTCTCTGCAGTCGTGCCTAATGCCTCCGAAAGCCAACGAGAGCAGTTAAGAGCCCTTTAGAAAATGTTTTATCCCCTCTTCATACTGTGTATTTTAGCTCTGCTTGAGCCTTGGTTCTGTTTGTCCTGTATAGCAGTTTCTTGAAGCATTCAGCTGGCAGATTCTTTTTGATGTCAGCCACCTAATGCTAATGCTCAGTGCCAAACTAACAACTTACCTTGTGAAGACTGTAGCCAAGACTCTGCCCCGCTAGCAGGCTGGAAAGGCGTTCAAACAACCCTGAGCTAGGGCCTGGGATGGCAGCAAGGGCCCCGTTTTCCCTTGTGCACCTTGAAGATGGGATGTGTAGGTGGCAACAGGGGCACGATTTAGTGCGGGTTCATGAGTCTCCTTGGGCTCATGAACTGTCAGTCAGCACTTGAGCCATGGTAACTCTTGCTGTGTATGTTCTTTAGGTCCCCAAAAGGCTCACAGGAATGTGTTCAGCCTTCTTGTTGCACGGCAGTACCAGGTATTATTATTATCGCCGCTCAGGTGGTGGGGTAGCGTTAAACCACAACAGCATCGTCTTTTGTCACTGTATCTTGGTAAACATTAAACTTTATCTTATCTGTTGGGAGGCGTCCCTAAATTAGGGGAGTGGTTCACGTTTCAAGTTGCTAAGTTTGCAATTAAACGTAGCCATTGCTTAGGCTGTGGAGCTGAGCTGTTTCTTCAGGATGCAAGACTGAACAACTAGGCTTACAGCAGATTGACCCTCATACTGATGTAGCACTTAGGCCCAGAAACTTACGGAAGAGCAACGAGAAAGCAGCACCATGAAACAGCCCCCTAAATAGTGATTAAGACAAGGGGCCATCAGCAGGCCCAGAGAGATGGGGAAACATAAGGAGACCCAACTTGTTACGAGCTTTGCCTGGATAGCCAGGAGGAGCTTGTTTGCTGGAGCAAACGTTCAGAGCGTCTAGGCCGGCGCTGGTGTCTTCAGTTTGCACGGGTGTCTCGAGGCGCTCGGCACCTCCTGGGCGGTGTTCTCGGGAACCGTGACCTGGGGAGCGCTGCCCAGGCCCCCCTGCTCTCAGAGCCTGTGCTTTCTGTTTTCAGCAGAACGTGGTGCTCGCTGCTGTCACCGGGCGAGAAGTAACAGCTTGGATAGCACAGACCCCTTTCTGAGGAGAGACGCTTATTCCAGGGGGAAAGTTTCAGTAAATGCTGAAAAGAAGGAAGCTGCGGCAGCTGAGGCTGATACTGTGTTTTTCTTGTTACAGCATTTGCTGTATTATCTCAACAGATCTGCGAGCGAGGTGGTAAAACAGAGCTTTTTTAATTATACATCACCCAGCAAACCGATAAAGCAAACAAAGCAGGCAGCCAAATAACACAGGCGTGAGCCACTCCAAAATAAAAATGCAGCAGGAACAATAGGGGGGTAATTCACAGCTCCCTGAGAAAATGTTTGCAGTTCAGAGGGGGTGAGACAGCAAGCAGCTACTGACGGTTTTCCTTTTATGTTTCTGCCTGCCGTGGGCTCGGGAAGCCGGTACCTCCACCGTCACCGGGCCGAGGCCGCCGCCGAAGGCACGATTATATATATTGGAGAGATTTAGCATAGGGCAGGTGCACGCGGGGTGGTGTTTCTGTAGCAGTGACCGGCGAGGTGAAGCTGTCGCAGCGAGGACGTGGGGACAAGCTCTGCCGTTCACCCAGGTGACTGTGTGCGTGCAGGTGAAGGGCTAAAACTCACTCTCACGTTTCTGCCTTCGAAGAGCTGAAAGTTTACGGGTAAACAGAAGACCAAGAGCATTCAGTCGCCATCGTTCCGGAGTTTGGGTTGGTTCAGTTAAGCATTAGAGAGGCTAAGAGAAATATCCAAAACTTATCTGAATCACCTAAATCCTGTGACTCTCCAAATTGGTCTCAAAGCTGCGGGAGACTTAACTTCTGCCTGAGTCTCAGAACTCCAAAACAAGAACAAATTCCACTTCTCTAGGTCTTCTCCGAACACAGAAACAGATTTATTCAGTCTAAATGAAAGAACAGGAAAAAGAAAATATTTCTGTTTTGCTGTTTCTCTGAATGTGTCCATCCATTCTTTTAGCTTACTAGCTTTCTTGTGTTTTATTTCTAACATGATAGTTTTGAGTATGACTTTCAAAAGCAGCCAACAACCTAAAAGCCTCCCCTCTGTTTCCAGAAGACAAGGAGGGCCATGCATTTAAAAATGGAAAACCATCTAACTCAAATCTGTAGAGTTTGGCCATCTAAATACCCTTTGAAATGGGACGCTCTCAGGAACACCAGTCCAGTTTGGGAAGGGTGGGACGTGCAATCCTGAAGATTCATATGCTATTCTGGAAAAGAGGTTTAACATCTTTTACATACAGAGCTTCGAGAAAGTTAATTTGAAGCTGCCTCCTAGGGACTTAGGTCACAAGTTCTGTGATGGTCTGAGAATTTCAGCTTCCATTTAAAAATAAGACCTTTCTCTAGACATCACAAATGTGGCGGGAAAATTAAAAATACGAATCCTGAATTCTCGAAAGCTAGAATGCACATTCAGAAAATAACATTGGTTATTTTTAACATCTCAGCATTTTTCAGTCATGACTTTTTGGGGCCTGAGTCAAGATTCTGGAATGCTTGGGGCTGGCAATCCCACATTTTTAAAAATAGCACACGTCTAGCAAAGGCAAAACGGCTGTGGGACTTTCTCTTTGTCGTGTGCTTGCAGGGTGGGCTAATGTGACACATTTTTGCTTTGAGAAGGTCCAGGTACTTATTAGCAATGGCACGAGTCATTTCTATTTCTGTAAATATTTTGTAAATGAAGAAGTTTTATGTTGTTGGCCTCTTTCCAGGCAGCGCTATCTGTTTATTGCAGGCCACGCGTGGGAATGGAGTCATAAACAACCTCTTACTCTGTTTGGCAGAACTAGAACACTAATCACTTTTATATTAGCTCCGATAAATCCTGAAAAAGTAAATGTTGTGGATTAAAAAGATAATAATGTGCTAATCCGTTCTGTGGTCACTGACCATTTTAAGCCGTTCCATCTCAGATCTCTGCAGGACAAATCCTCGGGCTCTTCGGGAAGGCTGGACAGTGAAGTAGTATGTGTGCACACCAAACCCTGGCCTTGGTAACGACATGTGCATCTTCCTGACTGTTGCAGATCCTTCCCCATCTGCTTTACCTTCAGTATGAGATCCCCCTTTCGACTTTGGAAATACGGTATCTGAGCACGGAAGTTTCTGACGCATGTGCTGAGCTCGGAGAAATGCAGGTGAAACCCTTGTTCAGATCAGTGTCTCCTCCTAACCTGCAATACATATTTCCCATAGGTACATCCAGCAATGCCACAGCAAGTGCCAATAGGGTTTGTAAACCCTGTTAGTCCTGTGATCGTTCGCTTTATACAGCAGTCAGTGTGCTTCTAATTTCTCACGTTTGGCACCGAAAGCAGTGTTTTTCCTTTGCAAAGTGAATATTGTTCTTTGCAGAGACCAGAGTGCAGGAACCACCCAGTGCGTGGAACAAGGAGTTGATTAAAGATTAAAATAGTAATGAATGTTTTAAAAGGGAGTATACTGGGATAATTGATTAATTGGTGCAGTCTAAGCTACTTGCAAAGCATTACATTCATTCTCTATTAAATCAATCTCTGTCTTCTGTCCAAGCCTTGTGACTAAGTGCTGAAAGGCATGAACAACTTAATAAAGTCATTGAGATTGATTCTGCTCGCACGTGGGGAGCTGGTCAGCCCAGGATCCCGTGTGCAGCCTATTGCCTGTGCTGGGTCTCTCGCTTGCATTTCAGAAAAAATGCATTCCTCTTTGCAGAAAGGAGGAAGATGCAATTAGCAATGCGCTTACCTTCCCAGCTCCCGGCTTTCTCCCACCTTGTTGTGGGCTGCTTAAAAACAAAGCCGTGATCTAACGCAGAAGGAAATGTCACGGTGACATTTTAATTAACACGCTCGTCCGAGGGAACGGGCGATTGCGGCGAGGGGCCGGCGCGGCCTGCGGGCCGTTCCTGCCGTGGCAACGCGGGAGGGCTGCGCGGGGACGCCGCGCTGCAATTAAAAACCCCGTAGCAACGGCGAGCCGGGACGGCAGCCGAGAGCCGAGCTCCGTCCGAGCACTCCGGGCTCCGGCCTGGCTGCTAAGGGCAGGAGTGAAAAGACACAGGGATGAAAAACACAGCTCTGACTTCCCGGAGACGCTGCTTCCCGAAGCGCTGCTCTCTCCTAATTTTAATTACCGTTTTGCTCTTTCTGAGGAATGACATTTTAGCTCCTTTCCGGGCTCAGGGGAAGAAGGGGGTGCAAGGAGGCCAGTGACCTGATTCAGGTGCCTAAAACGGATGGGAAACTTTGTGCCCTTTGTGTGCTGCTCTGCTTTTTCTTCCAGACTTTTCCAGGTCTGTGCTCTCTCCTGCTTTGCTGCTGGGCCAGTCCTCCTCTGGTGCCTGACACTGAGACAAATAAGCCAGACCTCACTGCATATATATATTTATATATAACACATGTACGATGGGTGTTTAAAGGTGGTAGAATAGTTACCTGCTGCTTGCGTAAGACTTCAACCTGTCAAATACCCAAAGGAAGTGGGAAAGCCCTTATTCTGGGAGTATTCCTTGTCCGTTTGGTCTGTGATGAGTTTGCTGCAATCAGAGAGGTAACCCCTTGGTTGGAGAAGCAGGGGCTGGAGGCAGGCGGTCCTGCAGAGCCGGCCCCAGAGGAAGCAGCGTCCTCTGTCCTCGCTCCTTCTCAGAGTGGGAAGCGGGATGTGAGTGCTGGAAGCGAGGCACTAAAATACAGCAGCAGTTACCTGGATATTTACGGGAGCAAGTACCTAAGGGATTGCAGAGCCAGGGCCCAGAGCGGTTTGTCTGTTTGCCTCTAAACTCTACAGAAACTCAGTTTGTGTGGGTGAATGTCTTTTATTTTGGTGTCTAAAAGCGGCCTTTTTGGAGGCTGGCTTTCCGGTACCGCTTTGAGTTTTCACGTCAAGAGGTAGTTTTCGGGTGCTAAGTTGATACTTAATGTCTTTGGGTTTTGGTAATGCTTCGAACTACATAAGAAATAAAAAGCCAGACTCATGCTCCAATATATTTTTCAGAGTTGAGAGTCTTTAGTGCTGTAATAACATAAACAGCGAGGTTGGAGGCTGCAGCATTTACTTGTATTGAAATGGTTCCTTATCAGCAAACGTGTGGCCTGACAAGCCCCTTGGAGGCAGCGCGGCTCTGTATCCAGTATTCCCATGACTGGGAAGCAGCACTGTGCCGATTGCTGCTGCACGCCTTGCTGCGTGACGGCCGGGGACGCCGTCCTTCGCCACGTAGCATTCGCCTCGTGTGGGTTTAGGAGCTCGGAGGAGCAGCGTTTAATGAGCAGCCCTCCCCATGGGGGCCTCTTTCCCGAGGGCCGAGTGGCGCGTGAGAGACGGGGACACCTCGGCGTTCCATAACGGGAGCAGCGGGTGCCGAGGGGGTGACCCCGCGGCGGTCGCTCGGGGATGGAGATAAACGGTGTCTCCCGCTGACCGGCCCGTGGGCGGTTGGGCGTCCACCACAGTTAGCAGAAACGCGTTGGAAGGAAATGCAAACAGACTTCATGCGTAAGGCCGGGTTTCTGTCCTCGGTCTTTGAGAACTCTACGAAGGTGCTGCTCGTTAGCAGCCCTGGGGAAGCACGGGCATTTCTGTGCGTAATTGCGAATTATTAGGTCAGGTTGCTGGTGTTGTTTGTGACTATTTACTGGAAAAATACAGATCTTTGATCGTTTTCTCTTCCTCATCAGAACGGCATAAATATGTTTAATAGCATCACAGTAAAACATAAATTTCAAGAATACTTAGTGCGCACATTCAGAGTAAACTACTGCTTCTCCAGTGCCACTGTCATTTTGATTTGTTTTTATAGTATGGCTGCTAGTTTTGGTTGGCTCACCTACTTCTCCGCTCTCTTAATTGATCATTGTATTGGTTTATTATTTTAATCGGGAATCTAAGCTGCACGGAAAAACGCGAAGGAGCCCATTTTGTATACGCAGGTAGTCAAATCTTTTCTTTAAGCGAAAGTCTTTAACACTGTCTCTGATAACTTAGCACTGATTGGCGAGGGCAATTCACCAGTAAAGTATAATAAGGGAAAATGTAATAAAATGTCACCAGGCACTGCTCATTTGCAATTGTTTGGCGGAAAAAAAAAAATCGTTTTCATAAAGCTTGGGTGAATTTGGAAGTCACCTGAGCACGCTGCTTTCCAGATTTATGACTCAATAAGGCTGCCTGTGTGCTCGTAGCCACTTCCCAGTCCCGTGGCAATTCGTCTCGCCTGGGGCTGTGCGGGAGCAGTCGGATGCGGCAGGCAGCATCTCCTGGGCACCCGAGACCGGCGCGAGGCTGCTGAGACGCGCGCGCCGTGGTGGGCACCCTTTTGCCACGCGCCCTTTGCAAGCTGCGTCTCTTTACTGTGCCTTTTGTTGTCTGTTTTTTTGCTGATAATAGCTACTGGATGCAAGATTCCCCCAAGGCGCCTGATGCAGCACAGGGTACCGGCGTCGCGTGGGCCCCGCCGTCCTCGTGCTGGGCGTGTTAGTGATGGTGAGAGCGTGGTTCCGTCCTGGTTGTCCCTCTGCAGCTCACAGTGACCACGAGGGTCTTGTGTTTGGTGGGGGAAAGCTCCTTCCTGCTGCGTGGGTTCCACAAAAACACGCAGGTAAGGGCTACAAAACCGCCCTCCTCCGTTACTTTTCCTTTGCTCTTGCAAACGTTTGTAGCAAAGCAGAAAAGGCGTTGCAATAAAGCAGTGTAAAGAAAGGATAAGTATGGCTGGATCAAAGGGATTACAAATTCGCAAATGGCTCAAAACTAGCTTAATCCAATACCGTCCTGCGGCCAGCCTAATATATTTTAATGCCGGTATCTCAATGTGTGGCCTTATCTTCAAAAGAGGGACAAATGTAGCATCCCTGCTCGAGCAGACTGCTCAGATTACTGCCATGGCAATTATTTCCTGCCGCGCGTCCCCGGCGCGGGCGCCGTCCCAGAATAGCAAGGGAGTCGCGAGGGAGAAGCGAAGACGCGGCCGCCCGCGTCGCGGCTCCGGGCAGCGCTCGCCCGGTGCCTCGCGCGCCGCTGGGGCACGTTGCCCTGCCGTGCCGGGATGGCGGCCCCGAACGTCACCCCAGTCCCGGGAGGTGGTTGCTGACGGTGGAATTCACGTTGCCCTGACCGCCTTCCTTTCCAAGGCGCTGCCGCTGGGCCCAAGGAGCACTGAGGCGTTTGGTGTTCCGAGAGGGGATTTTCTCCTGGTATTTTCTTTCTGATTTCCAGCATTTTCCTGTGTTGACTCTAGTGAGGCTGCGCTTGGCTGCCTATCGCATTCGTGTGTACGAAGGACTTTGACTTCCAAGGTTCCTTGTGTTTCTTCCCTTAAACTTCCCCTGTTTGTGTGTAGGCTGCTTTATGTTCTCACAGTCCTTGGGACTTCGAGGACCCGGTTAGTGTCCCGGCATTTACACGAGCTCATTACCGTGCCGCCCTCTGTGCTAACAGGTGCTTTTCCTTGGGGAAACCGGAACGCGCTGGCTCTGGCTTTGTGTTGGGAACTCGCTGCTTGCCAGCAACCCTCACCTGCCCGTGGCCCGAAGCCGGGGCCAACCCCTTCCGTCGGCTCCTGGCGGGGCCTCGTGCCCCGCTCTGCCTCCGCGGGGTCTTTGCCGCGGCGTTGCTGGGGGGGCCCCTCCCCAGCAGTCTGTTCTTAGAGACGTGCAGCTCCAGAGGCTGCGTGGCGCTCCCCGGGATGAGAGGCTGGCTTAAAATCGCGGTGAAGGAGCTCTGTGCGCGTTGCGTTCTGTGCAGACTGCGCCCTCCAGCCATCCCTGCCCGCGAGTCGCAAACGGTGACCGGCCCCATGACCCCACGGCGAGGCTCCTGTCTGAGAATCCTGCCCGCGGGCTCCCGCGGCCTCGAGACGCGGGGCTCGCGTCGAGGAAGGTTGCGGAGGCCCTCGGCGCCCACCTCGCAGGGCGCCTCGGCACCGAGCGCGGCTGCCCTGGGGTCGTTCTTTGGGGATTTGCCCTTAAGGCTCAAAAATCAGGCTAGTTCTGTGGGTGCGGACTCGAGGCGGGGTGAGGTGCCTGTTGGCGTCTCCTCGCCGCCAAGACGCGGCGGCCGCGTCAATCCCTCCGTTCCCTCCGGAGAGCCCCGTGCGCTCCGGGAAGCGCGCGGGCAGCCTGCCGCTAGCCGGGGAAAGGTTAAGCCTCCCGCAGGGCTATTTTTAAACGTGGCAACAACTGTCCCCGGCGTCCGTAACCGCTCCAGAAATAGGTGCGGCTCAGCGAGGGCGCGCGGCGAACCGCGCGGCGCGGGGCCGGGGTGCTGCGCTCGGCAGCCGCAGAGCAGCACCTCCCGGAGCGCCGGCAAAGCACAGCGGGCGCCGACACGGTGCGGCCGCCCTCCCGCGCGGGGCTCGCTCAGCCGCCGGCCGTGCCCCGAGGCCCGTCGCTTATCGGGCGGCTGCGGTGCGAATCGGCTTCGCTGGCGGGGCCGGGGAAGCGCAGAGCGGCCCAGGCCAAGCTGTGGCATCAGGAGCCGGGGGAAATCCCGAGCTCCTTGGCGGAGGCGCCGCCTCCTTGCCCCCTGCCACACGGGGGAACGGGCAAGGTCAGCGAAGTCCGGGTCCTGGGCTCAGCACCGAGGATCCGATGTTTGCGGGCTGCTCGTGACGCCCGCGTGAAGCAGGGAAATGCCGGGCTGGGGTCGTCCGCCTTGGCCCGGGGTCCCTGCGCAGTCCCGCTGCAGATCCCCGCGGTGGCTCCTGTGAGGGGGACGCGGGGGCAGGATTTCAGCGTTGCCCTCGCGCGGCTGAGCCCGCGCTAAGGAGAGGCGGCGCACGAGGCTCGGGACCCCCTTCCTCGTGGAGGACCCCGTGCGAGCCGCAGTCGCAGCGTGTGCCTAGGGGATGCCGCCTGCCCCCGCCGAGCACAGCGCGCGTGCTGCTTCTCCTGAGCAGCGCCCAGCCCTCGAAGGTGGGATTCTCCTCAGGCGGGAGAAGCTGGCAATATTTTACTTGAAAGCGGAATAGAAAACAACGTGGGTATGCAGGACTGTCAGCTGCCAGAGACACTTTGCGCGTGCTGGCAAGGAGCAGTGCTTTGAGCAAGCACTGAAAATGTGTTTTTCTCTGCCAGAGGTTGAAGATTACAGTTGGCGGTGATTTCCTTGTCTGATAGTGCTGAACTGTGAAGGGAACGCTTCACTCGCGGCCAGCTCGGGAACGTGAGAAACCTGGGACCTGCTTTTAGCATGTCCCTGCGAGCTTAACGTGCAGCACCCAAATCGCCGCGTGAGCCGCCGCCGCTCTGCCCGCAGCGGGGAGGCAGGGGCGTCGCTTAGAAAATCTGATGGCTTGCTTGCAGTTAACCGAGCACACATTTCTAACAGTAATTTAATAACGAGGCGGCGACGTGTTGTTCTGTTTCGCCGCGTGTCAGTGTTCGTTGCGGTGCGTGCGAACGTCCCGCGCTAGCTAGCGCAAGCGCAAAGCTGACTTCTGAGTTGAACCGACTTCAAAGCGAAGTTACAGGACGTGCCAGGATCTGCACCGAAGGCATCTGTGAAACTTAATGCACCTCAGCATCAAGGCTCTACTTGAGAAAAAGCAAAATACAAAATCCTGCCTTTGGACTCGATGTTCACGTGTCTTCTGTTGACGGGAGAGACTTAAATCCCTGCTTCGTGGGTACGTAATGAAGATGCGAGCGAGTGGGTATGGGATGCTTTAGAGAAAAAGTAGCTACAAATTCTAATGCTGTTAATAAAAGCTCTAAATTAGGCAATGATTTGTTTTTCTCGCCTTTCCTGTTTTCTAATTTAAAGTGGTTTTTGGAGAGGGGAAGGTAGCGACAAGATGGGAAGTACCACCATGGAAATGAGAGGCCGGATCTTAGTGCTCCTCTTAGCCTGCATAGTGATATTTCCCTGCGTGAGGTCTCCAAGGCATAAGGGCAATGTGGCAGAATTTGGGCTAAGCTGAAGCTGCAGAGATGGTCATGGCTCCGTCCCTATGTGGCTTTGGGGAAATGGGCAGGCAAACGGGTGTTTAACTTGCTGGCCAGCCTTCCTCCAGCTCCCTGTGGACCGGTATTTGGCACGCGGAGCGAGGAATGGGGATAAGCACAAAAGGCCCTGTGGGGTTTTCTACCACGCTTCAGCAGGCCTGGCTTTAAGGGAGTTGTGGAGTACAGGATATATGCTTGGTCATCATAATTTAAGCAGAAAACAGCTTTAACTTGCGACGGCTGGAGACGCTGTTTGCATATTTTGGGTGGGCTGGAGAGCCCTGTGCCGCTCTGCTCCCGTTCGCAGCGCAGACACTTCCGAGTGTCTCATCTCTTCCACCTCTGGTGGGGTGGATCAGGTGTTGGTGCTCAGCTGGCAAAGACCTCCCAGTTCCTGGGCATGGCAAGCGCGATAAGGTAGCGATGAGTGGATGAAATAGGTTGCCCCGTTGGACGTTGTTCTATCTTTGTTACACCACAACTTTTAGCAAAATAAAAAGACTGTTTGAGATGAAAAACTGCCACTCTAGAGCCGCTGGTTGCTAAAGGGAGTTCAGTATGTCTGTATTCAGTGGCTCCAGACAAAGAAATATGAAGAGCTGAAGTAAGGTGAGATGAAGAATCTGTTTTGCTGGGTCAATATGCTACGGTATTCGTTTTTAATTAGGCCGAGACAGTGAATCTCTGCCTGTCTCGCGCTGATCATGTATTCAAAAATCACCCAGAATATGCTAATGTGAAGCTTTTAGTATCCTTTTAAAGATACTTTTAGCATATTAAAAGCATATTCTGAGCATTAGCAAGACATACTGTGCTGGTGGTTCACAGTCAGCTCGACCCGCAGTTTACGTAGGCCATGGTGTGCTGTGTGTCTTGTAAATTATTACTATGTATATTTTTCACACTGCAAGCAGGTCACTGCTTTCCATTCCAATTAAGGCTGCGAGCTCATTCCACGATGTCCAGCTGCTTTAATGCGCTGCTTAATAAAACCTTAGTTCTTAACTGATTTTTTTTTTTTTTTTTCAAAACATGGGGGTGCTGCTTTGAGGTCTTTTCCATGCAGACAGTGGTGACCAAGTGGGCGAGTTAATCATTTAACCACCATTAACCAGAATTTAAGTTTTGCAGAAATTATGGCTGGGGGGAAATACAGTATCCCCAGTCTTTGCAGGCTGTGTAGCCTCACCTGGAGATTAGGACCAACCATGCAGGGTTGCAGCCGACCAGGGGAATCTTGGTCATTCCGTCTCCTCCATTAAAAGCAGACAGAAGTTTTCCCCCCATCTTTGGGTGAGTGGTTTTCCCCTTGGGCTGCCCAGCCTCCCATGTGCCGTGGGGTCAGGGATCTCCTCTCCTGCTGCCATCTCACTTCACCACTAACCTGGAACAGGTCACCTTTGTGGGAAAAATGGCCTAATAGTTTTACAGGATTTACAGAGAATAAGAATTGCAATATGTAATCATGAGGAAATTTTTCATGTTGTGATAGGTGTTGTGCAAGCAGGTCTCATTGCATTATGTTAACGTGCTTCCTAATGCACCTACTGCTGTGCTACGTGTTGCAGTTTGCTACAAGAGCTACAAGGACAGGTGAAGTCCTATCCTGGTACAAGCTACTGGTCTTCACTAACTTCCGTTCACCAACTTGAATTTAGCTTCCTATTTCCCAAGAGTGCTGGGAGGTTAATGGGAAGAGTAGGAGAAGAAAAAACGTTGCCTGTTAGAGCAATCTGGCATCTGGGTGCATCTCCTTAGGGTGTCTGTAGTGTGATGGTGGCAGAATCGTCACCGAGGCCCGTGAGGTTCTGCTCCACCATCATTCACATTGCTCCTCTTCCCTGTTGTAGCGCTGGACTCCGGCCACCAGGTTCCCTGTCTGCTGGAAAAGCTTTGGACAGAGTTACTGGAATGTGTTTTTCAGCTGTGTTAGGTTGTCCACACCTGTGAGCTGTGTTTCAAGAGGCAGCTCAGAGGACACTAAAAGCTCTACGTGTTTTGTAGAATTAACGATTCCAATGTAGCAATTTGCATAATTTGCTGTGTAGCCATTTTAATGTATTTTTTAGGATCTCCAAGGCAATGTTTTAAGGCTTGTTAAATAGTAAAAGTGGGATGAAACAAATTAATGTTCATGCAGTGGGGTAGGATTTTCTAGGTGGGTACTGGTCTTATACTAGCAGGATTTTGCTTTGCTGAAGTCACTGGTGAAAATCCCCCTAGGTGCCTTTGAGTAATTCTGAAAATTGCAGCCAGGTAGCAGGGAGGCAACGTATTGGTGCTGGGTGAGGTAGGGCGAGACTGACCTTCCAGCCATACGCATCGGCCTCAGAGGTCATTACCCGAACTCTTGAGAGCCAGATGGGAGAAGGAGGCCCTGTGCCCTTCTGGCATCCTCAAGGACATGTCTGAAGTAGGTCGAGTCATTCTTGCTCTCTTGACTCCTGCAGAAGCCTAAATTACTCTCTCCAGCGCAGACACCAACATCTGCGCAGTGATTGCAGTGAGGAAAAGAAAGTGACTTTTTGCTGTGTTTGTAACTTTCAAGTACAGCAATTCCTATGAGACCAAATTATATTTTAGAAGAGCGTTTTTATTTCCAATTTATGATTTTTTTTTCTTTATGACCCCCTCAACTCCTTTCCATCCTAATGAGTCTTGCTCAGTAATCATCTCCCTTTGCAGCCTTGGTCACATGGGTCAGCCCTTTAGATATCACCCTTCAGACCACGCAGCCACGTTAGAAAGCGAATTAATATCTCATTAGCTTCCTAATTGCCATATAGCAGCTGGGAGCAGAGAGGAGTTGCACATTCTGGCCCCGGCGAATGCTGCAAGGATTGGGCACAGTCTGGCAAAGAGTCTGCCCTCGGGAGCAGGCCCACAGATTTTGGTGTGATTACCTGCATGTGGCTCGCGGACGACTATGGCTCATTTCTGAGCCTTCCTCAGTCTACATCATCTAATTTTGGTACCTAAATGGAAATGGTGGTACCTGCCCAGGTAAGATGCTGAGCAGCACAGTAGTTTGTCCTCTCTTCTGGTTAAGGCAAGAGTCATGTAACTTTGTAGGAAGGGACTAACTTGCTGGTACTAACCCACTTGGTTAGTACCAGTTTTGTTCATTAGCTCTTTTATATTTTCGTTTTTCTGTTCTCTCTAACTCAACAAATGTAACAAGGTTCCTGTGTGCACATTTGTATTGGAAGTGGCTTTGCCATGCATCACAAGAGTTGGTGCTGAAGGCTGAAGTCACACTAGGCATTAACAAAGATTGCAATGATTATTTCTTAGTTTTGTCTATCAATCTCTTACTGTTTTTTGTTCTAGCTGACTCATTTCATAAAATCTGTTCATTTTCAAAATGATTCCACTGTTGCTGAAGATTCGTCTTTTTTTAGTGAAGCATCATGTATTGACTTGCTCTCCGTCTTGGCAGAAGAAATGCTTACTTTTCAGCTTCCCTTTTGTATAACAAATCTGCTTCATTTTTACATTGCTGGACTTACGAGAGTAGCTTTTGGTAGGTTCTGCTGTGTGGGAAATCGCTTCCAGGCTGAAACTGTGAGACCACTTCCAATGGGAAAGAAGTTTTAAATCAGTTACCTGTGTCCATGTGCGTATGCTATTAAAAGAGAGGGAGTGGAAGGGCAGGCAGACATGAATTTATCTCAACGTTACGTGCCTATTTCTGCTGTAGTTTAAAGGAATTTTCTGTAAAATAAACTTTACATATAAACACTCATGTGCATGCATGCACTCACATGCTGCACGTGTGTTTTATGTTATAGCCATCATTAAGTTTAGAAGAAATCCGTGTTAAAGTATGAAATATATTTTCTTGCCTATTTACTTCCAGTTTGGTTTTTTCAGTTTTAGTTGGCTCATTTTCAAGAGAGAATGTGGCCCTCTGAATTAAAGGGCTGGGCTTTGGTACATATTTAGTTAAACTGAACGTCAGGACTCACTGCGTTTTATGAGTCCCTGCTGTCCTACCTCGTTGAGCCCGGCACATTTTGACATGAAGGGGTGCAGTTCCGTCCTCGGCAGAAGGGTGTCAGTGGTTAAGGTTATGTTAAGAAGAGAGCAGCATGGGGAGGAAATTCAAAAAAATCATCTGCAAGGAAGGAGATAGAAGAGTGTTGAAGCGTTTCGCTACCTGCTCGCTTTGAATCATGTGAAGAACTTGGTTGGCTTCATAAATATTGTTCAGGTACACGCCATGGTTCAAAGCCCAGTGAAAATTATTTTCATGTCGCTTCTAGAAAGGAGCATGCATCTCCTATGGATTAGACATTGTGCTTAATATTGCTGCTGTGTAGATGTATTTTTAAGGAAGTGGTATCTATCTTATCTGAGCTGCTCCATCCCTGCTTCAAGTTCTTGATGTAGGTGACCCTTGTTACTTGGCTAGTTTCCATGGCATTTTCTTCAGGAGACCTCAAAAACAAACAAACAAACAAAAAAACCCCTTTTTTAAAGTTGCTTTTAAATCTCAAGCTGCTAGGGTGTGAGGTTTGTGTGTTGTGAGGTGGCTCCATCGTCAGCTGGTTGCGTTGGACACTGCAAGTCTTGCTGAAGCCGCAGCGCTCGCGTAAGCAATAAAAGCATTTCTATTCTTCCAAACAAAGCAAAGGAAGAGGGGAAGATCAGGGAGGTAATTAAAAGACAAGCCATCACAAACCGAAAAAGTCCCCTTAATCATCAAAGCTTTAGTTTATACAATTCTTTAAATTAAAGCCAGCGCTTGCGAAGGTATAGCACCAAGGTAATTAAACTTGTTTTGTAGTTTGGCCACTTTGCCTGTTATCTTGCTGATTTGGGTGGTATTTTATTAATGATCTCTCAAGGGAAAGCTGCGGTAGCTGGGAAATTAATGAAATATTAATATCCACCAAAGTGTTGCGTATGATTCCAGCATGGAAAAACCTGACCTGAATGTGCTTGGCGCTCGCTGGGGTTGTGAGCAGGTGCCTCGCTGAGCGCGGCCTCCTGGCGTCGGGTTTTTTGGGTCAACAAAGGCCCAAGCCACGGGTGAAGCAGAGGGAGATGTGGGAGGTGGAGCTGAAAATGGACCTGGACGACTGAATCTGAGGGAACAAAATCTCCTTGGAGGTCCGGGAAAAAGGAGAGAAGGGACGTAACCGTGCACACGATTTGAAGGGGTCGAGCTGACCTCTTGTTAGGAAGGAAGGAGGAAGGGCTTCTTTGCACAAGACAGTCAGGTCATGTGGTGACAGTTAAAATAGACCAAACAAGGTTAATTAAACCTGCTAATTTTTTTTCTAGGCCTCTTGCAAAGCAGCAGTTTTTCAGTCATTCCTCCTCATTAGCTCTGTGCGTTTTTAGGTGCCTTCATGTGCGTAAAACCTGAGCCGCTTAGAAGTAGCCGCGTTCAGAGGGTGGCCCAGCTCTTTGAAGAACCGCGAGTCGTTCCGAGCTCCTCTGCAGCCATCCCTTTTCCTGAGTGCGCAGCATCTTCCTCCTTTAGAAGCTTTTTGATCATTTAGGAAATTAACACAGCGGCGGCTTCTGAAGCAGCACGTTCATCACGGAACCCAATTCAGATAACAAGGCACAGTTGTTAGTTGTCTTTGCTGGAGAAGGGGTCTCAAAGACTGATCTGTCACCCACAGTTGCCAGCTCCCTGTTGTCACCTTGTCCCCTCTTCCTGTGAGCACCACCACCGTGGAGTAACCACAGGGGTGGGTGGTTGGGTTTTTCCCAGTTTTGAGTGTGAATTCAGAGTTACAAATGGCATTTTAGAGAGGTGCTTGGGCAGGTTCTCATGCACGTGCGCTCCTTGGTGCGTCGATGGACGGAGCGGCTGCAAAATCAGCCATCGACAGCATCAGCTCTTAGGGGCGTTGCACCAAGCGCACAGCCCAGCGCCGTTGGCTGGCGGTGTGGAAATGTTCCTGCGAACCAGGCATTCATAATTAAAGCAAGATCAAATACCCAGCCGTTACTCCAGTGCTAATGATGTGGAATATCTTCCTTTTCTTGTATTATTTTTTCATGTTTGTGTGTGTATTTTTGCAGCAAGCTGGAAATGGTATTTTTAGTCGAGGGGGCTAATTAATAATTCATTCATGCATAATGATTAAAGTAGCTGATTAAAATGTATGTCTAGCTTCAAAAGGAATAATCTTTAGAAGTTTTAAGTGTTTATAAAGTCCATCTCGCCCCTCCTTTTTCTCTTTCCAGCCTCTGTGCAACAGCTGTTGTTAGTCCCATTCGTGGATATCAGGTAATAATTGCAGTAAGGAACGCGATGAGCGTAACGAAGCTGCATCTCCTGCCCACCTTAGCAAGGGCAGTGCTGGGTTCACCACCCCGGGGAGCTGCCAGGGAGGATGCAGAGATGAAGTGCTGCCCTCGCGTGTGCTGGGCGCAATTCGGAAGCACTCGTGGCGCGGACCGGGTGCCTGGGCAGGGGCAGAATAGAGGCTGAGCCGCCCGTTTCCTACAGGCGACCTCAGTTTTTGGAAAAATCATTAGCTTGTCATGGCAAAATGGTAAAAGTAATAAAACTGCAGTAAAAAGTTAAATTCTGAGCCTTCAGGGTCAGCTCATCTGAAATAAATGCCGTGTTTTGCAGGGGGATCAGCTCTTACTTTCTCCACTCCTGTGCAACCCTCACCCTTTTCCTTTTAGCTTAGCCCTTTCCCAGGCCTCAACATTTTTGCAGTATCTTGTGTGTGACATGTTGAAGAACACTCCTTATTACCCTTTCCCCTTTGGATGATCTTTTTTTTTTTTTTTTTTTCCCCATCCATCCTAATGATGGCAGGATGGCAGAATTTCCTCTTCTGGTGGCAGCATAGGAAATTACAGTTAATTCCCCTGATCTGGCCCTTTCTGCTACTCAGCTCATATCCCCAGCTTGAAAGTACTTGAAAAAGTGTCTGGAAGTTGTTGGACAAAAGACTATTTACTTGCTAGATCGCTTAGGCCTCTGCAATTATATCATGTCTTTCTGAACTCTGTTTCCTTATATCTGTTAATGCAGATATGCTTATTACTCGTCGTGAAGCAGTCAGATTACATGCACAGTTGGCAATGTCCAACTCCTAATAACTCATCTGTGTTTGCATTTTAAACTAAATGACCTGAAAAATCATAGGTTAAAATGGAAGGGAGAAGGGGGGAAACGCATTAGGAAGAAGAGAGGTTCAGGAATGCATTTAGAAGTGAGAAATCTTAATTTTCCAGCCCATCTGAAACGAGAAAGGCATCAAAAGTATAGGGCTAGATATTCATCTGGTGTAAATTGTCACAGTTCACTGATTCTAATGGAGCTCTGCATATTTATGTCCGCTGAGGATCTGACCTGTGGAAAATGCAGATAGAGACCGAAGGAGAGACATTAATTTCCCCGCGGTCGCGTCGGGCCCCCGCCAGGTCAGTAATGCCCAGCGGGGCAGTGCTGTGTGATGGTGCACACGTTTTTGGGCCCAGTTGGCCAAAATTCTGATTAAACAGCACATGTTCAGCCACACGGCTCCACTCAGTTCTATACTGGGGTGGATGTTCCTCAGTTACCCTCGTCTTGGTGTCTGTGGCGGTTCTGGTCTTTATAGAGATCAGCACACTTAAAAATTGCAAGGCTCGTCCACTGAGCGTTTAAAACGTGGCAGGGAAGAGGGTGCATGCACGTGTATGGGTACAAATATCAGCACAAATATATGTTAAAATAATGCTAAGCTGACGTTGCAGTTACAGCGGTGAGGGTAGGAATAAGGTTGGGTAGACTCGGACTCGAGTCCTGAAATTCTGGAGCAGACCCTGGCCTGGGGTAAATAAGTAGAGCTTTAATAGATGCAGTGGTCATCTTGATGCCTGTGCTAGGGGTCCTTCCTCTGTTCCCTCCTCTTATCTATTCTCTTCTTTCCATCATTAAACTTGTCTTCCATCCTCAGCACCTTCCTGCCCATTTGTTTTTATTACCTTGAGTCAATCCTCCCTTTTCAACCTCTCCACCCTCTTCATCTCCTCCCCTTTGCTTCCCTTCAAGCTCAGGCAGTTGCCAAACTTTCCTCCTCCCCAGGGTAATCCTTCAGTGGCTGTAATATGGAACTGACTACTACTGCTTGGCCTTCTTTAAATTATTAATGTTTCCATTGCTAATTTTCAATAGTAAGTCACTATGCCTAGTGTCATCCTGAAGAGCTGCAGCTTTAGTGTGGTCCAGAGCACCAAAGGTTTCTAGTGAGGGTGGGGAAAGGAAACAAAACCTTGCACTATTTACTGTCAATATCTTTAATTGTATCAGTAAGGGGGCAGAAAAGCAGAAAATTGCAGACTGAATTGTATGAAGAGCTTACAGAAAAGAAGAGCTAGTTAATTATTTATCTTAGATGGGTAGGGCAGTGTAAAACCACTGATAACAATAATTGGGGCGACTTCATTTAGCTTCTGCTCTGTTAACACATAAGGGAACAATCTTTTTCTAATCTGAAATTTGACACAAATAAACCAATTCCATTAGTTTTGTGTAAAAGAGAAAACGTAAAGCGATGAGCCCAGATATTCCTCTCGAGGAGGACGCCGGTTTCCTTCCCCCGCTCGAGATTCAAGGGGTTTGAAGCCGATCTCGCTGGGACTGCCTGTAAATCAGACCCTTCCCCTGGCATCTGGGCGGTGTGAAGCCACCAGCAAACGGCCAAGCGCTGGAAAAGTAACTGAGGGAGATTGAGGGTAGCTGAGGAAAAAGCGCCATGTTCGTCAAGTCGCTGGGGAAAGAGCCCATGTTTTTGTCCACGGCCGTAAATCCTGCAGCCCTCGGCTTTCGCTGGCCACCCGAGACTGCTCGGGACATCCCGCCGCCGTTGGCGTGTGGCTCCGCGGATCCAAAGGTGTTTGTGGAAAAGTCCTTCGGAAGGATTTTTCATGCAGGGCTAACTTCGCTAGCTACCTGTTTATGGCTGTGCGCAAACACGCAGGCTCCCAACGCGGGGTTAGATGTCCCGCATTAGCCGTTGTGTTCCCCTTTATCACGCGACAGAGGGGGGAGATGTTGTAGCGAGTTACTAATTCGCTTGAGAGCAGCATGAAAATGTTACAGGCCTCACAAATGGTGAAGAAGATAGCTTGGAAATGTTACACTATTCCTGTTGCACCTCTGGTTTTTAACACCTCTGCTCATTGCACATTGAGAAGGAAAGCGGCGGTGCAGAGCTTGGTGTGCTGGTTTGTATGGAATTGGCTAAATGCAACGTTTTGCACCTGGGGGATTCTTCCCATCATTTCCATGCTAGAAACCACAATATTATTTTTCCAGAGCAATTCTGGTTTGCTGAGTGAGCCCCGTGCTTGCAGCATTGGATAAAACCCATCCCCTCGGTATGGCCGTGCATGGATTTGTGTGATCGTTTCATCTTTCTCCCGTATTGTTGGATGGGATTCCTCTGCCTGTTAACCTTTAAAGCTACGCTGCTAATTGCTTTACTGCTTAAAAAAATAACATGAACCTCCCCGAGGCTGTTGCAGAAATCACTTGCTTTATTATCAAAAGACAACAATTCAGTGAAGACATCCTTTTGTGGCGCAGAACGGGCAGCCACATACGAAATGTTGCATCTGGAAACGCTGACACCTTTTGATGGCTTATTGCTCATTTGAAAATAAGACTCACGGTGCCGTTGTGCTAAATGCTCTCGTCCCTCTCCAGCAAGTGCTTGGCAGGAACGTGCCTGGGAATGGGGTGACACAACATCCCCCTCCCCAGAGCATCCCTTTGATCAGATAAAAGTTTTGTGTCGATAAGGGGCCATTTGATGAATTTCCCTCGTTACGGCATCGGATTGCTGTTAACAGATTCGTTAAATGAAGAAAATTAGTTCCACCTCGAGTGACCCCTGGTTCTGAGCGAGAGGTGGTTACGCTAGAGGAAGTGCTAAAATGTTCCTATTTCGGGTTAGGAAAGCACCCAATATCACTTTTTCCAAAGAATTTATTTCAGTTTTGCTCTTTGCACAAACTTATAACTGTGGGAATGATGTATTTTGGGGAAACCTCTGCAATTTCCTCTATCAATCCTTACCCCTGTATTCCCAGGCAGACAAGCCTAGAAAAGGACCTGCTGCTCCCTCCCTGGGAGCCTGAGGTGCAGAAAGGCTGCGCTGGACTTGCCTCCTCTCCGAGAATTTTGGACTAAGCAGGTTGGCCTTTTTTAAGGAAAAATCCATTTGGCTGGAAACTTTGCAGATAACTCTGGTGCAAAACGGTGCCGTTAAATCCTAGCGCTCCTTAAAAGCAGCAAGGTAGCGGAGTGTTCACATGGGCGTGGAAGTAGGGACAGGAATTTGCTCCGAAGGTGGAGTTGAAGAAAACTTATTTGACAACTAGTTATTAATTTCTAACCAGCTCTTTTTGTGTGTGTGTGTGTGTGTGTGTGTGTGTTTGCGCATTTTTTGTGCATTTTTTTGTATATGTTTTGGGCAAAAAGGACTTCAGCCTAGGGATCAGATGATTTACAGAATGGGAAAATATTGCTTTATAATAAAAGGAGGATATTGAATAAAGCCTGGATTTAATACTCACCCTAACAGCACACTCTGATAGATGTAATTGCATTTTAAGCATTCTGATTGAATTTTTGATCCATATTGCATTTGTTTTGCTTGTGAATCTTTTATGAAAAAAAAAGTGTCTGGAGATTAAAGGATTACTGCCTTCTTAAGAAGCCCAGGCAGCTGCTAAAGCATCTGAATATTCTTGCTTAAATTTGGTGGGAAAGCTATATTAATCTTGTCTGTTGTGGCAAGCGATATGTCCTAAGCCAAAATAGCCCGGGGAAGGAGAGGACGAGACCCGAGGGGCGGTGAGTGAACCACAGGTATTACCAAGAGCTGGAATAAAACACGTGCTGTTACAATGGGGCAGGGGGAAGCGTTGGAATGAACAGACTAGGGGAGAACAGGGGTTTTCCTGGGTTTTGTGGTGCCCTTTGCTGCTACAACCGCAGGGGAACTGTCCGTGAGGGTCCCTTACCAGCTTGTGCAACAGGCGGCCTGTTGAGGGGTCCGAGCGACCCGTGCGCCTGGGCGCGGGAGAGAGGAAAGCAGAGTTTTTAGAGTTGATTTCTTTGTCTGACTTGTGCCAGCAGTGTTTATCCCCAGTGTTCGAAAAGCATAAATACACTATGTCATAGATAACCCCACTTCAAAGTGCTGAGTGTGATTTCCACGCTGGTCCGAGCGTCACAAGCCATTAAGAGCAAGAACAGAGCCAAGCAGCTGGAAAACACAACCAGAGACGTATGGGAGAAAAATGCCTGTAAGCAGAGCCACGGATTGTACCCAGTCCTCCCTTTATCCCTTAAAAAAAACTAAGGATGGTCAGATTTGGGTGGGAATTGGGGCTTCTCTGTGTAACGGAGACCTCTGGGGTAGCTGTTCCGTGTAGCCTTCGCTTTGGGCAGATTTCACATCCGGATGTTTTGCTCTTTGGGCTCATTTTCCATTTTCTGGCGGTGGAAGCGGAGCAGAGCTATGTCCCGAAAAGGAGAGGGATGCTTTGGTTTTAACCAAAATCTTAAATGCTCTAAACCTCATGAGGACTTGGTTCCTGTGCCCTCTCCAACCAACGGGAAGAGTTTAAAATATATTTCTCTGTGTGCTCTTAGGCTTGAACCAAGCTGAGCTTGTGCTGCGAATGTTTTTTTTCAGCTCTTGAAACTTATTAATGATCCTCAGTTTTGAGGTTGGACACAACCAATGGACTCAGGAGACTTGGGGCTTTGCATGCAAACGCCAGCCTTTTTTTTTCAGTTCGTTCATGTGCAAAAGATGTACCGTTTCATTAAGACACTGGTAGCACCTGCACAAACCCTCCTGCTCCTCCAGCTGCCTTCCCTGTGACCAGAGCCAAGTTAGAACAAGACCGAGGGAGCTGCTTTCGTCTCCTTTTTCCTCCCTAATTGCACTTGCTTTCAGCCCAGGTAAGAAACTGTCTGTGTTTCGCTGTTGGTTTGCAAAGAGAGGCCAAAGCCCCACCAAGCCTGAGGGTGCAGTTGTGGCCAGCCCCGCTCCTCTGCTAGTCACTCATAATTCCCATTTGGATTTGCCGGTGTCCGTCACTGCTTTGCCTGCAGTAATACTGCTTATGTAGCTGGAGCTTAGGATCTGTGCTTTTGTTGGAAGAAAAAAATCCTTAAGCCCTGTGTATTCAAATGAACTCATGTAATTCATAGGAGCTAAAGGATGAAAAAATACAGGATCATAATTATTTTTGCCTGGAAAAATAAACCCCATTAATCCTGCCATCCCCTCGTTGCCAGCAGCAGTCACAAAAGCAAATCAGCGAGGGCCTCGGGCACTCATTTGGTAGCCAATTTCTTGTGCTGTTTTTGGTCTCTGCTCTGCTCCGTGGCGGCAGTGAGGAAAGGGCCGAAACGGGGGGTATCGGAGAGCGTCGCTGTGCGCTGGGAATTGGGGCTGTGCGAAGGGACGAAGCCTTTGGGTCCGACGGGGGGCAGCTCCGTGGTGTGTGCGGTGCTCGCGGGAGCACGGGAAGAGCAAGCAGTGCCTCTTGGCCCATTTTAGGTGCCCCGATCGCTGTTCTGTGTGGGATTCGTTCTTCCTCCAAAGCCTGTGTTTTGCCCGTAGAGACGGTTCTGGGAGCATCTTGCTAACGCGCAGCTTGCTTTTGCTCCTGTAATTACCCGGTTCAGCAGAAGCGTGCGAATAACAGCTCTTCACGTAGCGTGGTTGGGTCCTAGGTGCAGTTCCAGTAAAAAGGAAGGACAAAAAGCTGCTGCGGGGGGTTTGGGGCTGCCCCTGCCTTTTCCGAGGGGGTTAGCTCAGACCCCAGCCCTGCTGCAAAGCCATTCGGTGTGGGTAGAAACAGAAATGGGAGTCATTTTGTTCCCCCCACGAAGAATCTTGCCATGTGAAAGCAAGGAAAGAGTTTTAAGTATTCAGGATGTAATCTGTGGGAGCGCGTAGCATGTCTGGTTTAGGAAGATTACTTGGGCATTGTTTTAATCAAGGTTAGTTTGTCAGGACCTGGCCTTTCAAAATCACTTTAAGGTCTGGGTATCGAATGCTTGGGTGATAATACATTATGTAGCTGTTTGGAATATATTGAGGTGTACGTGTGTCACAGCAGAAGGAAATGAGAATGGATTTTCACTGGTCCTGTATGATTTGCTTCAATCACTGCGCTTGAATTGCGTCATGATGTCGCTGTAAACCTTGAGCCTCGTCCCCTCTTAGCCTCAGCTCGCTTACGTGAAGGAGCGCTTGCAGAAGTGTGATTTTCAAAAGCGTTGCGCCTGGAATATCAGCCGTTCGGCGTTCGGAGCGGAGGCCGGGTTCGCAGAACGCTCCCTCGCGTTGCGGTGTGTAAATAACACCTCTGCCTTGCAGGAACAGTCAGCAGAGCTCTCCTGTCGGGAAACATGAACTATTTCTTTTCAAATTGCTTGACACGCTGACCTATTTTGGGCTTCTGTTTCCATAAGGTGCTTCAATTTGTGGAGGTCCGAGTCGACGTTCCTTAAAGCAGCCTGTTTTCCCAAGAGCAGGGGATATCGGCCACTAAAACTGGGCCCACTTCTCAACGCTTCAACTTCCCCCTTTGTGTTACCGGTTGCCCTTTCAGGAAACTGGACCCAACTGCACAAAGAGGAGCCGTTTTGAAACCATGCCTCCAATCAGGGCTATTAAACAACTAGGAAATTTTTGCCTTAAGCTATTCCCATCACAGAAGAGTGCAAGGAAAACAAATTAGGCGCGTAATAACTAATTTAAGCTTGACTGAAGTCCAGGGAAGAAAAGATATTTTTAGAAGTGCTGCCGGTGGCTTTCGGGAGCGTTTTTGCAGGACGCGCCCGCACCATTGCGG
>VZSV01000046.1:1861125-1873778 GCA_013398735.1 Nothocercus julius
GCACTGACGCCCGGCCCGCCGCGCCGCGCCGCTTCCCCCCCGCCCCGCAGAGGTGCTGCCAGGGCAGGCCCCGGAAGGGCTCACTGTTGCCAAAAACTCATTTGAAGGCCTTGACACCACACGTATAAAAAGCTATCTTAGCTGTACGTTCGCTGTTTTCCTGAGCTTGTTGGGTTTCTTATTTGCAAGTCCTGATGAGTAAAGATAGAGCAAAAATGAGCGTGTCATCTTATTTTGCCCGTCCTGCTTGTATTCTTTGTGTTGATAGATGACACGATTCACTGAATCGTGATCTCTCCACGGCTGAGATTTCGTTTTGCTCGGGTTTGGCTTCGTTGAAAGCTCAGGAGCTTGGGAAGCTCCGTGTTCCCCCTCCATGGGGGTGCCCCCCCAGGTGGGGGGGTTGCGTTGCTGGATGGTGCCTCCCAACAACCCGGCCCCCCAGGGAAGTCACGGTCCCGTGTTGTGAGTGAAGGTCCCTCTCGTGTCCCAGGTCCTGAGAGCGACGGTTCCCCGTGGCCGCCTGAGCTCATCTCCGAGTCTCACGTGGTCCCTGGGGCTCTTCTAGCGCCTTCCTCCCCGTGTGCTCACCGTGGAGAGGGAGAGGAGCAGGAGCCACCTCAAAGTCCATGTTCTTCCTCGCTCCCCTGGCCCCTTCTTTTCAAGGCATGTTTTGGGTTTGTCAGGACCGCCTGAATTCTGATTTGGCTCCCGGTTTGCGCGAGACCCGGCCGGCGTAGCTTTGCTGGGGAGTTCACGAGCGCGCGGGCTGTGCTCGTGGAGGCTCGCGCCGCGGCCGGGCTCCGCGGCGTCGCTCGCCCTCGTCCGCCCGGGAAAGGGGCACGCTGACGGCGTGTCCGTCTGCGAGCAGCAGGCCCGAGGGAGCGCGCGGCGGCGTGCCGGGGCGCTCGTGCCTCTCCACATGGGCACGCGCGTCCGGCTGTGCAAAAAGGCAAGGCACGAAGGCCGTCTGCGCCGGCAGGAGTCTGCCCTTCCCTTGGTTACCATGAATTCGGACAGATAGGGACAGAAAGGACCCTGTCTGCGGGAGATTTTTCTTCCTGTGGTGATTTCTTCCCTGTGCTAATGGTCTATGTCGCCGGGCGTGCGGGCATGGCAAGAACCACGGGGTGGGAGGCTCCCGAGGCCGGCGTGGAGGCCTGTCCTGCTCCAGCTTCCACCGGGAAAACAAGCTTCGGGCGCCACGTTGGTGGGCAAACCTTGCAAACACCAGAAAAACGAGCTATAAAACCGTCCAGGGCTTGCAAGGGACGCTGATGACGGGGCCGCTCTGGTGTGCTGATCCCGGGGCCGCTCTGGTGTGCTGATCCCGGGACTGTTCTGGTGTGCTGATCCTGGGACTGTTCTGGTGTGCTGATCCTGGGACCGCTCTGGTGTGCTGATCCCGGGGCCGCTCTGGTGTGCTGATCCCGGGGCCGCTCTGGTGTGCTGATCCCGGGGCCGCTCTGGTGTGCGCGTTGCGGAGCTGCCGCACCGGCTGCGTGCGGCTGCTCCAAGACGGGGATAGTCCAACGCAGCGGCCCTGTGAAACTCCTCCTCGTGTGGTGCGCGTGCTTGCTTTGATGGTGAATTACAGTTATCAGTACTGCATTCCTTTAGGGGGGAAAAAGGAACAACCAACAAAAAAAGGTATTTTCTTGCTTTAGACCACATGGGGCTCCAGAACTGCTGAAAGGACTTTGTGTTCTGCAGCCTGAAGTCGGTTTCTAAATTTAGGTTGCCCTTTTTTTTTTCCAGCAAATTCAGGTTGACAAACACTTAAAAATAGCAATGTTGGAGTTCTGGTTCTTTGAGGTTACGGTGCGTGTCTGTATCCTTTCATCTTGCGTTGAGCTGCATCTCCTAAGGCCTTGCTGTTGTGGAGCTTTCCACGCTGCTCCGGCCCCTGGGATGTGGTGGTTGCACAGGCACGGTCAAAACCGGAGGTTCTTTGGACCCACACCACGTCCCTCGTGCCTTGCACTCGAGCGTAGGGTCAGGGTGAGAGCCCGGGGCCTTGGGCTCGGTGCTGGATGGAGCAGCTCTGGATGGAGGTTAAGAACCCACGGTTGTCCTGTGCCCGTGGGAAGCATGAGAGGCTTCTTGGCATTCGGAAGGCCTTGGGTATTCCAAGGAAAAGTCATTTTCCTCCAAGAGCAGCGGATTCTTCATCATGTTGAACCCTGCGTATGAAAAGTGTCTCTTACCAACAGCAAATTAAGGAAACCCTGAGGGAGCTGCTGAACCCTGGAAAGCAGCTGAGCGATGCGTATCCACCAGCGCCTCAAGGGCCCCGTGCTCTCCCGGGGCACTGGGAGTTGCTTCATTTGTGTAGGACATTGTGGTGGTGGTGGTTGTTGTTTGTTTGTTTTAAAGTAAGTAATAGCGATCCTGCGCGTGCCGCTGGGCAGGCCCATGGGTGGTACGCGCGCTGCCACCGCGCTCCTGGTAGGGAAGCAGGGCTGGGAGGAGCGGCCGGCTCTGGAGTTTCGGGGGGGATTTCCCTTGCGCTGAAATCTGAGAAATCTTTTATTGCTGTGCAATGACACGGGTAGAAGGGCGGCTGCTGCAGGGGGAGCACACGGGTTCCTGAAGCACTAAGCTTTGCCGAACGCCGCTGATGCTGCGCTCAGCTACAGGAAACAGACAGCGGGGGTTTAGCTTTTGTCTTTAAATAGGAAATGAGCTGGGTTTTTTATGTCTAGGTAGTTTTTCTTTCCTTTTTTTTTTCTTTTTTTTCTTTTTTTGGTTCTGTTTTGGAATATTCCTCATTTTCTGAGAAAGCAACATTGGATTTCTGGTAAACAGCAGCAAAGTAAAAACAATCAAAACATTTTGTAGGATTTAATTATAGATTAGCAAGTCAATTACGTTAGAAATACTAGGCATGTAATATGAGCAATTTCTTGTTTTGCAGGCAAATCTTCTTTCTCTACCTGTCTGAAAGACGCACCTATATTCTGAATTATGTTATAGCTTTAAACCCAGTGTTTGCAAGCTTAGCAGTTTGTCTTTAAAGAGCATATCAACATGAGACTTTCCTCTCTTGCCCTCTCTTTCTTTTTTCTTTTATAGGCATGGAAATAATACTAATAAAAACATTTTAGATTTACGCTGTTAGGAGCATTTGTTTCTTCTGTGAATACTAGGGAAAAATAGACACAAACATTAATTTCAAACTCTAGCCCTTAGGGCAGCTGCAGAAGATTGTCTTCAATTGAAGAATTTTTGAAATTCTCAAGGGGGTTGCTTTATTTTGGGGACTGAATCATTGAGGTGGGATCCAGAAAAATATGAATCATTGTCACTCGCTGTTTCTTTTTTCTTTTTTTTTTTTTTTTAAAAAAAAAAAAAAGGAAAAACAAAGAGCTCAAACCCCCTCAGCTAAGTAAAAGAACTGTTAAAGGCAGAAAGGAATGGTAATACCATAAAACACAATAGCCATAATTTAAATCCGGCTTTATAAATTGAATGCTTTCCTGTGTGTTTTCATTTCATTATCTCTTGCTACAGTAAATAATGCTGCATTTCCATCACTGTTTGTGAGAACATGCTCAGAAACTGCCTGTTTGCCCATACAGGATTGCAGCCCCTTTGAGGTGGAAGTCAAACCTTGAGAGAATCTCTGCAAAACGCTGGGTGTCTGTTTGGGAGAGCAAGTTAAAGGGGATGGTGCTTGTAATTGGAAGTGCTTTAATTCTTGTTTTCAGCATGGGGAAATAAGTATCTCATCCGCTGCTCTGTGGTAACGTTTTCTGGAAGGAGGTGACAGCTATTTCTCCTTTGATTGTCACAACTTGATATCCTGTCTACTGCGAGTAAATATGTGTATAGTTTCCAGAATATCCTGCAGTGACTTTTCATGGCCTGTGCACACAAACAAGTAATCAACATATTAATATAAAAAAGGGGAGGGGGCGGATTTTTGCGACATCTCAATGCATTCGCCCATAATGGTAGTTTGCTTTAATCAAAACCTCATTACATGACTGTTGTATTAAAAGCAGTCACGTTTGCCTTCGTTGAGCAACGTGCGTCTGCACGAAGCAGCTTCTTGGGGAGCTGAAGAAAGTGAGATGCCGTGCAGGGGAAGCAGCCAAGGTGCTGCTTAGCCAGTAGCAAGCTAATAACACCCCTTAATAATTCCGTTTCAGCGCTGCTGTTGCCTTGGTAGGAGCACTGAGGTCTCAAGATGCGGCGGTGCTGGAAGCCCTGCCCTCGGAGGAGGATACGGCACTGACGCTCTTCCCTAGAGCCGGTGACGCGCGGCTCCAAGCGGAAGCAATAAATAATTATTAGTAGGTAGTGATAATATAGATATCTGAGGGCTTCGTGAAGAGTCGTCTTCCACATCTTCAGCAGCCTCTGCTGCAGGTTTGTGGCCCTAGTGTAAAGAAGCCACTGCGGAGAACGCGCAGCAAGTTGGCGTGGAGAGTGGATAGGTGGTGAGAAGTCGGGTTTCTTCCCTTCGTTTTCGTGTGACGGCGCTAAAAACCTGAGCTCAGCAGCACCTCCTGAACTTCTCCAGGGTGCCGACGCCGGCACCGCTCCTGCCTCTGTGTTTGCAGTTGGGTTTTTCTGCACGTTTTGGGTACGAGATGCTGCCTAGCGTGCGAACTGCCGTTCCTGCCGCTTGGGTACAAGCGGAGATGGATTTAGTGGCTGCAAGAGCAAGCGTCTCCGAGTTATCAGGGCCAAGAAGGCAGCGTGGTGTTAGGAGCTTTTCTCGGCCGTCTTGGCAGCCGTGCGGGCTGCCCCGCTCGCTTAGGGCTGACGAAGGCACGCGGGAACGTTCAGACGTCGCGCCCGCCCGAAGCGGCGGCACTCGCTCTGTGGAACCGCGGCGTGGACGCGCCAAACTGCCCGAGGATGCCAGAAGTTTCCGACAAACGCCCTAGGGAAAAACCATGAGAAAACAAGGGTTTATCGTGCGCTGCTTTGATCCTTCACCACGCAGACCACGGCGAGCTCCTTCACGACTCGATAAAGGTTTCGTGGCTCCATGTGCATTTCTAATCGATCTGGCAGCGTGCAGAAGTAGTTGCCGCTTTATAACGTGCTTTATTTCAGCCATCCTTGCTTCTGTTCTGCCGCTGCTAATGTCCAGCTCATCGTCACATTCCCTTGTCAAGGCTTCAAGGCAGGAGGGAGCTTCCTGACAGCACAACCTTCCTATTGCCTGGGGAAGCGTATTTTTAGCCTCCCAAGATAATACATGTTTTCTTTTTAGATTCTGCATATTTTGAGACAAGATCTTAATCAGAATTAGTTCTGAGCGCGGTGGAAATGTATAACCTGCTTGTTTTGGATTTCCTACGCTGCAGTTTCTTGCAGGGCATTTTGCCTACTGAAAACTAGTAACTCCGAGGGAGGCAATGCCCTTCTAATTAAGTAATGTATTACTTCTAATTAAGTAATGTATTACTTCTAATTAAGTAATGTATTACTTCTAATTAAGTAATGTATTACTTCTAATTAAGTAATGTATTACTCACTTTGCACCTGCCCGTTTTAGAGACTGTCTTTGTCTCACCTGGGAACACGCTCCTCTGCTCTGCATCAGGCCCTAGAGAGTGTTTAACTTAGCTGATGAGGGACGCGGCTTTGCACAGCTTTTCTGAGGACTTTGTAGTGGTACGTGGCACACGTCTACGTGGAAGCTCTTGGCAAAACTGCGGCTGAAACGTGTTTGGTGGCAGTAGGTGCCTCTGCCAGAAGCAAAATGCTTTTGTAAAGGAGGCAGCTTCAGCCCAACTTGCTTTTAGGGACTCCTGGCTCTCTCAAGGTGGTTTTGGCAGTGTCCTATTTCAGCTGTTCGTTTTAAAATTACACTTTGCTTTGAATATTTTCTTTTGTAGTATTAAAAAAAAAGTTAAGTGCAAATCCAAAGGAAATATTTATATTTGCTGAAATGAGATGCCTGAAGTAATCTAAGTAATTCTTTGTCAGAGGAATTCACGTTTCTGACTTTCAGCTGCAGAGACCATTGAGTTGGACTCAAAAATTTCAGCCCCTCTCCGAAGAGGCCTTGCAGCCTGCACACAACACGGTTATGAAATCCGTTCCCGATCGTTTCCTCTCTACAGCTGGATTATTTTCTGCCCTAAAACAAGGGATCTTCACTTACTGGGATGGGAAACTAGGCCAGATAATGCTGCTGATTTAATCCCAAATCAAAATATCACTCGTAGACTTATCTCCAGCCTGCAGCCGCTCAGGCCTTTGTGGTGGAGGCATTTCAGTGACCAAACCAGTTAGCGCAGAGAGCAGTAATGGGCAAATAAAATTAGCACAGCAATTTTGGCAGTCTCTGCCTGCCGCAGGATTTGTCAGAAGGGTGGGTAAATACTAACGATAAAAATCTCCCTTGCCTTTGGGGCAAAACTGAGGTTTGTGGAGACGTTGACCCCGGAGGGTATCGGGTCCCTCCGGGGCTGGGACGTCGCGCGGTGCTGAAATGGGGTGTTGGCAAAGCCGTGACGGGCGCAGTCGTCGCGGCGTGCCGCCGTTTTGGGACTGGCGCCTTGTTCTGGCCGGCAGCAGGGAGCACTGGAAAATGCTTTGCTTGGGCAGAGCTTCTCCAGCTCGGAAAGGATCCTGACTTGGAGGGTCTTCAGTTTTGCATGAAATACCGCGGAGGGCTGGGAGTGCTGCTCTCCTGAAAGCTGAACTTTCTTTGCTTGGGTTCCAGAAGATAAAACCCAGGCAGGGCGAATGAACCAGAGCTGGAAGTTAAGGTAAAAAGCAATCACAGGAAAATTTGACTAGGAATGCAATGAGGGCGTGCAGACGTGTGGTGAGGAGGGCTGTCCCGGGAGCATCGTGTCGCACGAGGGATTCCCGCAGAAGAGGAATCTCACCCCGGATAACGAGCTCCAGGAGGGCAGCCCTGGCAGCCAGAAGTGTTTGAAAGCGGCCTAGACGCAGAGCAGAAGGTCTTAAAAATAACTCTGCAGGTTCGCGAGCCAGACTTGGCTGATTCCCGGCCTCGTGGTGTCAAGACCACAAAGTGTCAACTGCAACTTAAGTGCCAGAGCAGGCTTTGAGGTTTGGAGGAGAAAACAGTCTGTTATTGATATGTAGCTATCGCTTTCCAATTTCACTTATGATAGCAACTCTCAGGCACGTCGAGGTAGAGGAGGGTTGCAGGGGTCTTTGCTCATTTTTATTTAAACTTTCTTTTGCACTGGGAAGGGAGATTTCCTTATAGAACCAGGGCATAATTTCTGGGAGAAAGCTAATACCCCGTGACCCTCAGAGGACTAGAAAGCTCAATTAGAAGCAGCGATATTGAGGGAGGAAATTGAGAATGCAACATCGCCTCTTCCACGTGCCAAATTGCTGGGGCCAGATGGCTTCAACTTGGTTTTACAAGTACTTTCAAGAACATCTGGTTCCTTGAATGCATCAGCTGTTTCACCCCTTTCTATGCTACAGAAAGTTACTAATTTTTAATGTCGATACCTTTCTTATACTACTAAAACAAGGGTAGGGCCAGTGTACCAGAAATGGTAGAATGGCAATGTTAGAATGTGCTTGAAGATGGTTCTTTCCAGCAAAAGCTTATTCTTTTTTGCACCAGAAGTACCATGGGTGATCCTCGTTTTGATCTCTGGACTAGGAACCTGAAATGTCTAGCAAAAATAGGATAAAGCAAGAAGCATTATAATATCTAATAGCGTAGACATAGCGCTTCCCTTTTAAATGTGCTGTCGTAGGGGAGGTTTGGGACGGATTGCAGCTCTCCCTGGGCTGAAGCTTTGCTAAATGAGCATGTGTAAGGGAGAAGCGATTGCAGCTTCCACCACTGTTTGCATTTATAGATTTAATTAAATGCTATGAAAAAAAGATAGATTGGGTTGGATCCTAAAGCTTTAGGTGTTATACTGGATAAAAGCACAATTTTGCATCCTTTGAATGATACGCATTTACTAGAGGTTATGAAGTTCTGCATGTTTGGAGCAGTTGTGTTTGCTCTATGAATATGGCAGAGCACTGATTAAAACCAGGAATTGATCCAACAATTTACAAAAGCTCATGAAACTGGAGTGTGTAACTGTGCTTCAGCTAATCCCTTCGCTACAACAATAGCGACATCTTAAATGAGAGACTTTTTGGCTGAGGTTCCCGAGGTGCTTCTCTATTTTGTTGTTGTTTCTCCATTTGTTTCTGATGACAACCTCTGGCACCCTGACAGATGCCTTCCCTTTGCTACCCTAGAGAGCAGACGTGTCCCCAGAGGGCTTGGCAAGACAAGAAAGGATCCGTGGCAGGTGCTAGAGCAAAGGACGTCATCGGTACCAAGGTCATCTCTCTAATGCGAATCCCGTCTAGAAATGAGGCTTTGGAAAAGGCCACGTGCTTGTGCCTGCCAAAGATGGGCATTTAAGGCCATGCATTAGGCTGCTGTCTTAAATAAAGAAATGCTTGTGCCATCCTAGGTTATATTATATCTTTGTCAACTTTTAAATTAAATCAAATTCCTTCTTTTTTCGAGCTTGCTTACACTTTTTAGATGACTGATTTTTTCATTCTTCTCGGACAGCTTAAGCTGGAAATAGACCTTTGACGGGTGACGTTCCTGCAAGCGATGGAGAAGCACGAAGTGCCGGCGCCTGGCGGCATGTCTTGCAGCCGGCCTGGCTCTGCGCGCGGGCAGCCGGCGAAGGGCCGACGCAGCAAACCCTGCGGGGTCCCAGCAGGAGCCTCCGCTTCGTCTGGTGGCCGCGCAGGGTCCCCCGGGACGTGCCGCTCTGTTGGGTCCCCACGCGTGCTCTGAAGCCCATCGGAAATAGGTCTCCCGCATTCAGAAGCTGAAAACGCTGCGTGTTTCCGTAGGTTTGCCTGCCACGAAGCAGCTGGCAGCACGAACAGAGGTTTTCTGTAGGTTTCGCTTGCAGATTCTCTAAGGTTTATCATTAACAACACTGACCTTTTAATGAGAGGGGCCCTACGCATGAAGGGGTGGAGGTCCCTACCCAAATGAGGCACATTTGGTAAACACACTGACGTCCAGCGGGAATGAAAACAAATCAGCGCTCTTGGGGCGTAATAACACCCTACCTAGATCCTTTTTGGGATTTTCTCCTTGATTATAGGCGTTATCTGCTTCATTAATTTAAGTACTGTTATTGTATCAATCGAGGACTTTGCCAGTTGCTAATTGCCAGGCTGGGGGCTGCGTCACTAAGTTATCTTGGCTAAGAAACAGTTCAGGAATGACAGTTATTTGGGTATTAATTCCTTTTCCTAAAGGCCTTAAATATTTAAAAATGACATGAGTTTGTGATATTTTTATTTGCCTAGGTGCATTTTATTGGCCTTTAAATGAGCAGCTTAAGTTTGCTTTGCAGTGATAAATAATATATTAATAAAGCTTATATGTAGGCACTGAAGCATTACAGGAAATAAAAACTTGTGAGTAGAAATATTCTTAAATCATTCAGGTTTATTTTACATTTTCTTTACACCAAAATGCTTTAAAAGACATGTAAAATGATAAGAGGATGTTATTCTTTAGCTGTGCCATCGGTGAATCAAGAATAGGTAAGATTAGTCTTCGATATAACTATGACTTGGAATAATGTATTACCAGGACGTAGGCTTGCGGTATATCACCGTAAAGCTTTTCTCAGTAGCATTTTATCTTTCAGTCAGGGTAATATGACAAATACTTCTGCAGATTGGTTTTAGCCGAGAAGTGCTAATAAAGCCATTGCCCTTGTTAGGGCTGTCTTTGGAGTGATTGAAACACCGCTTAGCAGGAGGAGGCAGTCAAAGACATCGCGGGGCGGCTTCAGGGATCTTTATTTTTTTGGTTTAAACTGCTATTTAAACTGCTAAACACATTTCTAGGGCTCTTTGTGGGTTTTCTTGTTTCTCTCTTGAGCAGGAATTGACTTGCAAGCCATCCCAGCAAGCCAGTGAAAGCTGGGAAGGACATGGGAGCTGAGCAGAACGGGTCCTTGGGGCGTCTTTGCATGGAGAGTGAGCAAACCCTAAGCCTGAACATTAGTCTGTGGTGCAGGGGAAAGAAGAGAGTTCATTACATTCATCTTTTACATATTACCACCATTTAGTAGCACCATGAGACCGATGCCCAGTGCTCAATATTTACTGCAACAATTGGTCACCTTAGGCCTGGCTTTGGTTTCCTCTCTTGCTGCTGCAGTAGCACTCGAGAACACCGAACGCGTTTCCTTCCGGAAGGGAGTGACACACGTGCAGGAGATTTTTGCAGTTCACTGAGTCATAAGCACAAGGTTAATTGCGTGGCAGCTCCGGGGAGAACCAGAAATTCCTCAAGTCAGTGCATCCTTCCGCAAACATATAGCGAGGGTAAAAGTTAGAGGCTCCGTCTCTGTTTCCTACGCGTTTTTCAAGCGTGGAGGGGAGAACACAAAAGCCAAGCTCTTTAAAATCCTGCCCCGCTTGTGGCGTGCCCGGGGTACGTTGGCTTGGAAGAAGCAACGGGGCGCGCGTGGGGTTTGCGCCGCCTCTCGTCAGGGTTGCTTTGGAGTTCAGTGTCTTGCTTGGTCAGGCAAAAAGTATTGGTTATTTAATGAACGGTTCAAAGTTACTGGGGGAAAAGAAAAATCTATGGTAAAAACAGCATGTTTTCTGCATCCCTTGTGTGCAGAGCGCTGTCTGCGCTGGTTTCCCTGCGTCCCGGATACCTGCACTGAATTAATTTTGGATATGGTTGTTACTGAAGTAATAATAGAGAGAAGGGAGTACTTCAAAGGAGCAAATGTTCGTCCTTGAATTTACCTGTAAGGAGCCAAGCTCTGTATTAGGTGGCGATAATGGCAAATGTTGCTGATCAGAAAAGCTTGCCCATGTCAGCGCATGTTGTTTTATCGCTTTCTGGGTTACAATCAGTCTGTATATCCATGTCCGTAGCTCACTGAGAGCCTTCCAGGGCAGCCATACCAAGGGAAATGCCTTTGCCTGTACTGGCTGCTGCTTCATTGCATTTTTAAGTTATAATTTTAATAAATCCCTGATTTAATTAACAGAGTAAGCATACAGCCGAGTTGTGTGTTTAAAGGGAAAATGTGAAGGAACCCTGTGACTTACTGCAGAATAGAAACCTCTGAGTTTTCTTCAACCTTGAGGCATTTTTAGTACCCTGTTTATTTTTGTCTGGCAAGAAACATATGCTGGGAAAGGTTAATGATTCCTGGACGTGAATCAAAGTCACCAGACAAGAAAAGCATCCAAGTGGCAGCTAAAGGTGGCTGTTTGCTCGTGGTGAGGGTGTTCTCCTGTGTTTTTGGCACGAGGGGATGCTCTCCTCTGCCTCTTTGTTGGTAAGTGCAGTAAGGGCCGAAGGCTTTTCCTTAGCGGCAGTTTCCTGCACCCGCTCCACGTGTGCGGAACCCAGTGCAGGCTGAGCTCGAGTTGCAGCGGATGAGACTTCACGAGAGCTGGATGGGAACAGGAGGCTCCAGGACTCGAGATTGCTGCTGTTGCTGCCCCCGCTTCGCCCTTGTAAAAAGCAGCCGTGGTTTCAGTTTTGCCAATTAGCAGCTCCTGCCACCCAACAGCTGTTTTGTAGCCTTTGAAGACCGGCAGTAGCCGGGTATGTAACTTGTGCAGCTTATTTGGGAAAAGCTAGCAAAAACCACTTCCGAGGACTCGTTCTCCTATTGACGATAAGAGCTCATGTGACAGAGCCGGTGGGCCTGGGCACTTGCTCCCTCCCATGTTGTCTGCGTTATTAAAAATAATAGGTTTAAGCGCGGAGGTTTAATGTGGCTTTTAACAAGCTCGGCATGTAGCACGAGGCATTTATAAAATGAGGATCGGTGGGAGGTGACCCCGGCCCTTATTTAAGGGCAGGCAGAAGGACTGGAGAACTCTTGAGGAAGGCGGCAGCGGTGTTGAAGTTAAGTGAACAGAGCAGCCCGGGGCGGATTGGTTCTTCCCGCCTTGTAATAGGCGTTTTGCCCTGGCTCCTTCTGCTCAAAGTGGTTATGTCAGCTCGAATTCAATTTGCCTTACCTGAGAATGCGGTTCGGGGGGAATTGGTCGAAGTCCTGGATGTTGTTCCCTCGTGCACAGCCACTTGGGCTGTTGCTTCTGCTGCACTGCTGCCTTCTCATAGACACGAGGACTGTGGGCGAAGTTAACGTCGACGAGCGCCCCGGCGTCCCACCAATATCAAACCCACGTTTGGCTCGTGCGTGAAGACAGTAGGTAGGAACGACAGCAACCTTGTGACAACTGTGGAAGTAAAAAGGGAAAAAAAACCAAAAGGTAAGTTAGGACACTTGAAGCTGAGGCCTTATCAAAGACATTACCTTGCAGAGGGGACGTCACCGACTGCCACGTTTCATCTTCCTTTTCCTCCTGCGTTTTGGAGCCCCCCAGAAGAGATGAGCTGGGTTATGCAATCACAGTAGCTGGTGTAAAACTAGATTCGTGCCAGTCACCAGCACCAGCCCGCATGCAAATGCCTGTGCTGAACCGCCCAGCGCAGCTGGACTCGGCTCTGGGCACTCATCCAGGATTATTCCCAGCTACATTATGACAGTTTGAAAGAGAAGGCTCCTCTGAAGCCAATAATTTTTACAGCCTTTCAAAAATAGAGGAAATTACACTAGATCCAGATCTTAACTGTTTTTTTTTTTTTTTTTTTTTTTTTTTTT
>VZSV01000046.1:1873897-1938501 GCA_013398735.1 Nothocercus julius
CTGCAAAACAGAAGGCCATCCGTCTTTTTGCCAAGTGCGCCGTGGCAGATGCGCTCAGGATAGCAAGCAAGCTTCTTGAATTTGTCAGAGGTTGTATGAAAATAATTAAAAAATATAGCGGCGAGCGATGCCAGGTTTGAAGCTCCCGGGGATGCTGCAGGGAAAGCTCACAGCCTGCAGATGCCCTTAGCCCTGCTGAGCTTTCTGGTTTTGCTGCCGCTCGACTTGCAAGTGAAAACCCCCCTTGGAAAGGGTGTGGGAATGGCAGGCAAACTGTCATGCAACATTTACTCACAAGATGCCTCTTATAACGAGCGGATGCCAGGGAACAGGGACACTGTAGTCTCTCGGTTGCAGATCTCAGCAGATGGGAGAGATAAATTGAGAGCTGCCACTAGGAGACATGAAACATTACAGGTTTGATCAAAATATATAGCAAATGTCCTGCCAAGGGGAGGAATTTAAAATGCCTGTGTCTGTCTTGGTAACACAGAAGTGAATCAGTCAAAACACGTATCCTTACCCTGGGTGGAGAAGTGACGCAAACGTCCTCTGAGGAGAGAACTTGGTAGAAGCTTCAAGGGCTTTGTTTATTTGTGTTTGTTGCGCGCCGACGGTGGGAAGTGCAGGCTGCAGATTGCTGCTTTCCTGAAGGGGCCCGCTCGGCTCCGCCGGACTCCCCGTGTTCGCTGGCTGCGAGCACCGGCTGGCCCGTCTCCTCCCTGCGCCGGGACCTGCTCCGAGCCGCCCCGCGTCCCCTCGCGCGCTCCTGCTTGTCAGCTGCCCGGAGAGAGGGCAGCAGGAGGTGGGGCGAGTCCCTTTGGGAGCAGCAGGGCAGGTTTAAGGTGCCCACCGTGGCTCTGCAAGATGCACCTGGGTGACCGGGAGCGCGTTAAATCCTGCCCCTCGCCAGTGCCGGTTCCTCTGGGAAAAGCTGGAGCGCGCGGAGCCGCGAGCGAGCCAGCCGGGGCGAGCTGCCCACGTGTCGTGGTCTCCACAGACAGTGATGGAAACTCCTCAGGGATTCATTTGAGCGACTTAAGTGAATGCATTATTCCTTTTTGCTAACAGAAATCAAAAGATGGAAAGGGCAGCAGTTCTTTCATACTGAAAGCTGTAATGCTGCTAAGTCCAGATGTCCCCTCTCTAGGAAACAAGGGTCAGTGACAATGGCATAGGTTCCGTATTTCGAATACGGTGGCACCACTTTGTGCGCGTACACGACATGCTTTTAAACACGGGCGCTTTTCCTGTTGGGTGTTTTGCACTATCGGATACTTGTTTTTTTTTTTTTTTTTTTAATCAGTTACTTAAAGCTAGGAATGATATGTACTTATATAAGTTTAGAGAAAGGGCTGCCTATGGAATGCTGCAAAGGGTCTTGTAGTACTGATGATTAATAATGCCAGAAAGACCAGATAATTTAGGTTGGAAGGATTTTCTGCAGGTCATGGGCCAGGCATGTGCTCAGAGCAGGACAAGCCAGTCACTCATCACTTTTTTTCCAGCTGAATTTTCAAAATCTCCAGAGATTGCACTTCTTTGGTCAATCTGCTCCTGTGTACAACCACTCCTACAGAAGTATTTCCTCCGGTGTCTAGCGGGTTTCCCTTGTGGCAGCTTGTGCCCAGTACTTGTCCTTTTGCTGTGCAGGGCTGCGTGGTCTGCAGGTGGGTGCCCCCCTTCTCCCCAGCCTTCTCTTCCCCAGGCTGTACCAGCGCAGGGCCCTTCAGCCTGTTACCTGCCTGCTGCCCCCCGCCAAACTATGTTAAGAGAATAGCAAACTGAGCCCTTGGCTGCTAAGCTCAGAGGAGAATTTGAATTGGTAAAGAAGCGAAGCAATTATCATCCCCTCCTGAAAATTAATATCCCTGTATCAGAGTCAACGTGTTACATGAAAGCTCCTCACCTGCGACGTCAGCAGGGTTAAACAGCTTTCAGAACCTGGTGATGGGAACTGAAGCCAATGAGCTGGGTAGCATCATTAACTGCTACTGCTGCTTGTGCAGTTACCATCTGCAAAGGAAACACCCGAGTTGAGGCTGATTGTGCAGCTTTGTGCCCACCCTGTTGTAATTAACATCAAATGGGTACCATGATGCTGATGGCAGGTGCATGATTAAGGAAAATAGTGTTGGTTGGAATCAGTGTGTCTTTTTATCCACCAGTTATCGGAGCAGAGCGGTGATTGCAGGAGCAGGATGACTTGACCAGAGTGGAAGTGAAGGAGCTGATTTTGCCAGCTGTACTTGAGACTGGCTGGAGAACAGAGATACAAGGGAGGGAAAGGAAGTGGATGTGGACTGCTGTTAGACTGAGCATAAGAGGCTTTTGCGTCACCTGGACGTTGCAGAAGATCCAAGCAGGTGGAACGTGCTGTAGTTGTTGCAAGATGCATTAAGCGGAGCAGCCACGGAGGCAAATCAGTCTAGGTGGGTTATGGAGAGATACAAGAGATACCTAAACATTTGTAGAGTAGCTGTAATAAATCATTTATATCCTGGAACACTGATGTTTCTGGAGAAAATAAGCATGTCTTAAACTGAGTTGATATCCAGCTGTTTTCTGCCCTTTCAGATGGACGAGGGTTTTTGTAGTTTTTGTGTTGCTTGTTTCATTCAGCTATTCCTCTAGACTTCCATGGTGATTTGGATGCTTTTGCCCGTGCCCTGCCCTTTGGAGCCACGTGGCTGCATTTGTGTGCCTGGTGGTCTCAGTAATCACTTAGGGCCAAAGCCACAGTGGGCCCCAATAGCTTGATACCAGGTTACACCCTGACTTAGAGTTCCCCGAGAACAGGGCCATCAGGAACGGGGCTGTAAATCTGCCCTGTTTACCAGGAAGGGGGGAAAAATCTGCTCTGTTGTTTCCTTTCAAAGTGTAGCTTGCTAAATGATTTGATGTGTGTATTTTCATGTGACTGTGAGAAGGAATAATTCAGGTGGCCTATGGAGACAGTGATAATCTGAGCAGATACAGTGCAAATGTCTTTCTTGAGTTGGCTAACGGGGTTGAACTTGTTTGTGAAACAGACACTCGATTTGGTGTGGGGTGGGTTGACCTGAGGCAGCTGTTACTCAATGCAGTAGCTAAAGGATTCATAAGGGCTCCATGCATCTGTCCTTGTTCATGTTGGTGGTGAAATGATGGAAAGGTACCTGTCAAGCTCAGTGAAATGTCATCAAAAGGGCTCTGTTCTTATTTACACACTAAAATCAGTAGCTACATTTTGGTGCTCCAGAAGTTTTCTTAGTTCTTACAGAGCAATTGCAAGTGGAGAGCCACAGCTGGCATGTAACACTGACTGCTTTTGATTGAAATAAAGAATATCGTACTGTTAGCATCAAGCCTCGAGACTGACTTCCAGCTAATGGCCCAAATAATCTTTACTCGAAATGGTGTAATTGAGATGGAAGGCTGTCTGGGGCTCCTAGCTGGTACACAGATTCCACATCCATGAGCTTCAGAGCATGGTCGTCGAGCTGAAATGGAGAAGGTTAAAGCTCTCATTTTCATTATCAAACTCCCCCCATCTCCCAATACAAATGTGACATTTCAATTTTACACAGACCAACTCTTCTTAAATCATCTGTATAAAAACTTCAGATCTTGATTGATGATGGATGAGCTATTGTCTCCTAAAGCACCCAGTTCTCATTACCCTTTAAGGCAGAACTTATTAATGATGAACCTGAAGTGCTTTCCCAGTGGGTCATCAGCAAGTGACTGCGCTAAGAGCTCAACCCCAGACTTGGTTTGGCAGGAAATTTCCAGGCCAAAGGCCCTCTGAGATAATGCATGCAGCGTCTTGAGTGACATATGGCAGTGTGTGGCGAGCGACGTAGTACCTGACAGCAGATCCCCGGCATCTGGGCGGTGATGGGGCGGATGCAGCAATGTCAGCGTACGAAGATGCAGCAGCTCAAGTGAAGGCTGACCTTGAAAATTAAGGCCAGGCATCAGCAATGTGTGTAACGTAACATGAATATGCAGGGTAACCCTTACGGGGGGTGGTGTAGAAGACAGCTGTTAGTTAGCAGAGCATCACCTGAGGGGCTATGAGATGCCCTCTCTTCTGCTTTTGAGGTGATTGCAGTGAACATTGCAAACTTTTTTTTATTCCTGGTTGCCTCCTTGCCCTTTCTGTGCCCCCTTTAAATCCACAACACCCCCTGCATATCAGCACACACGAGTTATTTGCACTTCAGGATACGCTGCGGAGTGTGAACGTGTCTTGCTAACTTAGTCCACATCAGAGATGGGATAGCGTAGACCATGAGGGAATACCCTGTACACAAGAAAAGGCCAGCTGAAGAAAATGCCCTTTTAACAGATGCATGCAGAGAAGTTATTTCCATCTGCAGTCTAAAATGGCAGTAGATATGTAAAGCTAGTGGCCTTTTGCTTTATTACAGTGATCATAATAATCTTTCAATGGCTCTGCTCAAACTCTCCATTGCATTAGAATGACTGTTATGAATTCAGCCACTTCTTGAAGCTTGCAGGCCAGGTGTAAGCTGTGTGTGAGGTACCTGTTCTGGCACGTTATGGAGAGGATAAGGCGCACTTGGGTGCTTCATTTTTATGTTGCTCGTATCGTATGATTGGTTACCAGAGGTCAGTGGTGAGAGTCCTGCTTCGTCACTGGGCTAGTGGAAGTCAAAAAATAGCAGAAATGATGGCCAGCACATTTCCGGTTTTGACTACCTGGACAAATAACTAGAATTTTAGTAACATGCAGGTATCTCTTTTTGCGGAAAATAGCAAGCCGGTGGGAGTCATGCTTCAAACCCCCCTTTGGTGGCTCTGTGTCCTTGACTGCATGGAAGGCCAACAGGAGCATCTGCTCCCCGCGTGGTAGCAACAGATTGAGCTGATGCTCTGCTGCCTGTCCTGGGCCTTCTAGGGCTTTTTTGGTAGGAACTAGGGAACATCTCACTTCGTTTCCTACACCAGTCTCTGGAAGAGTTCAGCAAAAAGGCCTTCAGGTATCACACATGGGAAAAGAAGGTTGGTTTCTGCCTGGCTTCCTTTGCTAGCTCACCCACATAGTCAGAAACCTCTGCCTTTCTCCTCCTGTTTATTGTTTAACTTTATGTCTCACTTTCAGTGCAGTAAATTAGAATGAGGTGATGACTTTACGATGATGAGTTCATTATCCAGTAGCTCTATTGTATATTGATTACATTTGTGCTTCATTTGCTTGACACGTAGCGGCGTTTATTAGGTCTTTGCTAGCATTGTTCTTGCTAAGGGAGGGCCCAGAAGCACAAAATGCATTTGGGTTTGTTAGCTCGGTGGAGCCAAGTGAGCGCTGCAGATTTATACCCACCCAGGAGGAGCGTAAGGAAAAACAGCAGAGCAAGCTGGAAGGGGGAAGGCAGCAGCGGGGTGAATGTGGATTCCACAGAAAAGTGACACGAAGGTGCTTTAGAGATGACTCAACTTTGAACTCACATTTATTTTATCATCTATAAAAGCCCAGCCTTGATATTATCGCTGATATTATTAGGGCCTCAGTGCATGGCTAGACCCATAGTTACTACTAGACTGGTAAACTTTAATCAGCTCATCTGTGAAAAATAGTACAAGCCAGGGCAGATCAAGATACTGCATCGAGTTTTAGGGTCAGACAGTGAGTGCAATGCTTATTATTCACTGATTAGGGAAGTTAGAGCATTTTCCATGTTCACTTCTAGTAGATCACAGTGAAGGCTGGCAGGTTTTTACCCTGACAGTAACAGGGGACCAGGTTCTGTTTACTTTTAAGCTGAAAAACTTCTTTCTCCGCAAATTGAAACTAGTGGAATGATTCGTCGAGAGAGATGCTGCCTGATATACAAGAATGCATCAAAGTTCCTGGAAGAAAGAAGACAATTTGATAGGTATTGTCAAGAATGAATGCTCTAAAAAAGTAAATTATGCCAGTGGCAGGTGCTCAGATGTATGGACTGATAGGGACACTATTTGGAACAATGTGCGTGTGTTTCAAAAGCTCTGAATGTAGATTTTTCAGTATTTCACAGCTTGTTAGACTTTATTTTTAATGAAGATTTGGGCCATAGCAGATTAACTAATCTTGTGTAGCTGGGACAAAATAGAGAAATGGTGACGAATCATGTTTGCCAGTGTTCTTGTAAGTCCCACTTTTTCCCCAGAGCAGAATTGCTAACAGATGCTGTATGGGGTTTTTCAGGGATCATAGGAATATCATACAGACAAATCATTGCTATGCCTCTAATCTGGACTCTTTACCGTTACTGTTTTCATTTTTAAGCCCCTTTTCAGTGAAAAGCTCTAAACCAGCGGTTTCTAAGAACTAGATATTAGTCCTCTGAACTGATTAATATGATAGAAAAATGTTTTTACAGATGATCTGTTATTTAATACATTCCTTACATGGGGGCTTCTTTCGTCATGTGCTGTGGCCTGTAAGCTCTAAAATCTTAAGAGAAAAGTGCAATAATTCATTCCTTGCTGTTTGTCAACGCATGCAATCCCACTCCAGCTTTTAAAGATTTTCTTTGGAGAGGAAGACTATCAAACAGCCTTAATCACTGGCACAATAATAGAGATTTACTCTTAATGCCTCTTTAAGGAGGATGACACTCCTGGCTGTATAGCACCACTTAATGTCATTCTAAGGTACCATTAGTAACTAACCTTCAAAATCTCTTTGCTAAGGCTTGAATCTATGACACTAAGTGGTGCATGGGGTTTTAGCTGCATTGCTCCTGTTAACTTTAATGAAAGTCATATGGCTTTGGAAATACCAGAGGCAGGTTAAGAAGCAAGAAAGGGAAATAGTGGGATTTAACAGGAGTTTAGAGGGTAAAAAGAAGTCACGGCTCCAAAGGAAGCCCTGGTGGTCCTTCCAACTACCGAAAGATGATTTTTATGTTGAAATTTGTCACATCGAGTCTGTAGAGATAGGGAAATGAGCCAGTTTGGTTGAACTAGCCAACATAAACGTGCCCTGAAAAAAAGGGAACAATTTGATGCTAGTAAGTTTCTGAACTTACCCAATTTTCAAAATTTTCCCCAATAAAGTATCCCGGCCTGCAGATTTCCAGGCAGGGAGTATAACCAGCTCATCCGCCTGCTCCCAGAGCACCTCACTTGGACCAGCAGCTCCCAGCTGGGCACTTCAGAGGTGGGTTTGGATCATAACCTAGGGAGGAGGTTGAACGAAACAGTTCACAGCACAAATCTGATCTCTTTTCTCCCTTACTGTATGTCCAATACGTAAAAGAACACGGTCTCTTTATTGAAGCTCTTACAATATTTGTGACTAAGCTTGATATAAAGGGAGTCTGCAGGAGCTTTAGGAAAATTTGAAGGTTGATAGTGATTCACTGAACTAAAAAAGTGTGTGAGCTCCCGCAGAAGAGCTTAGAATATGGAGCTTGTTACAGCAGTGCAGTATGATGGCAAAGAAATGCCCTTGCAGGCCTTGGCACAACTGCAGCTCGCTTGCTTACTGCTGGATCAGAAAATTCCTACCCCCAGGAAACTCATCAGCTTATTGAGTATGTTTTAATGTTCATACATTAATGAAATACAGCATGGTGTGATTGATTGCTTGTCTTTTTAAAATCGATACAGTCCTGAAAGGTATTTTATTCGCAGAGAGCAGTACAGTTAGTTACTGGCTTACGCTGGAACAACAGATTAACCCAATAACTCACCCAGCACCTGTCAGATCCCCTTGTCTGGTGTGAAGATGCTATAATCCATGGTATCTTCATCGGGGTTCTTCTGTGTAAATAAATGGTTTGCCACTTATAAATACTATAAGCTGCTTTGCCCTCCAATTTCCAGCGTGTTAGGTGAGCTTGCGGGGAGAATTTGTGCATTTAAGTGTCATGCCCTCTCTCTCCCCAGCACGCAGAGCAGCAGCAGACCCAGTGGGCTCTACATCTTAGGTCTTACGTGTCTTCTCTTGTCTTTTGCTGCAGAAATCCTGAATGGCGGCGTGTACGTTGGCCAGAACAAATTTCTGTGCTTCGCGGACACCATCCATTGGCAGGACATTGTGCGGAACCCCTGGGCCTCCAACTTCACCTTGGTCCCGATGAACGGCAGCTCGGGCTGTAAGTACCACTTTCCTTCCTCGTCTTGTCATCAGCACAGCATGAACATGGCCTCAGGCATTCCTTCGCAGGCAGAACAGCATTTGTGAGTTCTCACCTTACAGTGATTTTTGGATGGGTTGCTTTGTAGGGTTGTTTGGAAACACCTAGTCTCCATAGAGAGTATTTGTGAGCTTTTCCTGAGTTTTGTCTCCTCTGCTTTCTCTTACACGCGTTTTCTGCCCCTTGCCAAGGATGGTGCTGGGGAAGGGCAGTCAGTACCGTTCGGGTTGTGGTTGTTCCTGCAGCTTGGGCTGTGCCTTGGTGCTCAATCTCCTGTCCATGATATCAGAATTAACTGCTGCAGCGGTTGTTTAACAGACTCAGGGATATTTTGACTTCAGATGACAAATGAACCCCAAAGAAGCTATTATCCTGTTGTCCTGAATATCTTTATCACAAAAGAATTTGTATGTGTGTGAGGAGGAGGTCTTCAACATACTCAATGTTTCTCTGTTCTCATCATGTTCTCTCCTTTTTAATGCACCATTTTTCAAACTTGGAGCATCTGTATGCCTTGACTGTAATCAGCTTGATCCGTTTCTTCAGTTCCCTTCCCTAGGGTTATTCACCTTCAGTACTACTTGGGTAATTCACACAGCAGCAGTGAATGAAGACTTTAGTGACTGCTGGTGGCAGTCATGCAAAGTGTTGAGGCAGAATATTCCATAAAACAGGCAAGTGTGTTGGGAATGAATACCAGGCTATTAAGAGTGCCCTTGGGACGTATCAGCACCGAGATTCAGGATGAGGCTGGGAAGAAGTTTGTGTCGGACAGCAGGTCCACCACCGCAGTGGGCTGTTGCTTTGGGTGTTCTGCATGCCTGACGTTCCCCCTGAAGGAACCTCCTCACCTTCCGCAGCAGCCCAGAAAAAACTTCAATCCTTCAGCTGCAAGTTAGAAATACAGAATTAAAACTCAGGTTAGAGAGCCATAATTTGTAAGGGACAAACCATTCCTACCCCTAGGCTCTGTGGTAGGACAGGGTTGGCACAAGAGTGGTTTGCATGTTTGCCTGGCTGTGCTGGAGCTGGGACTTGACTCCTCTGCCTGCAAACTCTGCACAGTTTCAGCTATGTTATTTGCATGTTAAAAAAGAAGAAAAAATCATCGCTGGTGAGTTATCAGTTCTAAGTAGATAAAACTTTTGAAGATTAGGGGATGCCTGCGCTCTTTTATCAATGATGATTTCAACAAGAAAAAAACCCGGTAGTTATTTTGTTTTGTTCTGTTACTGTTTTTCTTTCTTTTTTTATTCCCTTAACCTTTGACAGTTCTTCCAGACGAATGCTTCTGCCATACTAAGGCAATAAGCTCTTTTAGAAAAGCAGCCAACATCAATACTATCTTTCTGAGCTAGTGATTTTGCTGGTGACTCCAGTGGGATCAGAGCGAGATGAGTGCTGAATACTTGTGGAATCACGACCTGAAGTTAATGCAAGCGAATGTTGCTTCCTACGCCAGGATGAAAGAATATATGTACCTAAGCCCTGTTTTCTTATTTTTTCTTTTTGTTCCTTTTGAAGTGCTTTGGAACGTAGAGAAGGAACATTACAAATGATTCTGCTTGTTCCTAGTAAACTTGGGTGCAAATCTAAACAGTGTTATTTCAGTGATGATTGACACTTATGTGATATGGCAGCTTCATTAAGAATTGGACTCTTTTTCTTTTTTTCCCCCCCCCATTTGGGATTGAACAGAACCTAGTTGGTCTAGCTTTAGTTTCATAAACACAAGTCCCCTTCTGCAAGAATCTGGATTTTGTTTCAGTGCTATTCCTGAGTCCTGTGAAATTCTTGATAAAATTGGCAAATCCAAACCAGGTTCTGTCTCCACAACTTACATAGCTAAGAATCTAAACCTCATTACACAGAAAGTCAGGAAATGGCTAAAATGATTTAACCAAAGTGTTGAGGCTTTCGGGAACAGCTGAGAAGAATGACAGCTGCTTTCCCTTGCTGAAATGTTGTTCAAGTCAGGTGCACGGATCCCTTTAAAAATAACTAAAATTAAATAGCTTTCTGGGCCTGTGTGTGTGCTTATAATATATATACGCATATGTGTGTATGAAGCCTTCACAAAGAAAAATAAATTGCTCAAAGGAATGAGGGGACCTTACTACTTACCTGTCAAGAGACAGGAGAAAGTGCATGCACTGCACATTTGTATATGTGGTAGTTTAAAAAACAATTAAGACAATGTATTTGTACTGGTACAGAAAGTACTTGGAGAAATGAGCTTTAAGTTATAACCACTGAATAGAAAACTGTATAGAGCATCATTAAAGAAGATATATGCTTCTTTACACTTCTGAAATTTGGCTCCTGTCACTTTTCGTAGTCAGCTAGGCAATGTGCCTGCTGGCCAGGCTAATCTTCCACTGTCGCAGAAGATGCTTAGTGTATCCCAGAGTCTTTGGTACTTCTCTGCAGAGGCTCCGTGGTAGATTGAGAGTCAGGCTTTTTGGATACAGCCTAAAACTTTCCTATTTATTTTCCCCAAATGTATTAAATTGCCTGAAGCTGGGTGCCTCTATCAAATGCAAATCCTGATTAAGCCCATTGGAACTGAGCAGGTAGGAGCTACGCGGCATTGCTGAGAATAAGCCAAGTGCAAGAGACCCTCTGGACTTTGTGTCTCAGAAGATCTTGAGAAAACTGAGAGGCAGAGCAGGAAGACGGAAGGGTGGAGTGAAATGAAGATGCTTGGAAATAACCTCAGTCCCCTGCCTCTCTGCTTGTTTCGTATTTTGGATCTGCTGTCGCTGTGGTGTTACCCAAGGCTTACACCAGCGCTAGGCAGAGCCAGATTTGGCCGGTGGATTCGGCAGAGCTTTTCTGGTTCCCTCCTGTGCAGATTCCCACTGTCACATCAGTGTAAGGAGGCCAGGTGAAAAGCCGTAACCACTGTGATAGAAACGCCGCAGACGCATCCTACAAACCTCTCCTCCCTTTTCGGGGAAACGCTTTCTACACGTGGCTTTGTGCTGCGATCAAATGCATGCAGAAAACCTCGTATTAGCAGCCTTTGAATTACAGAGCGTTGCGCTGAGATCAATGGAGCCGGTGGCCGCGAGCGCAGAGCTCGTGCGGCTGCAGGAACGGAGTAAACGGTTGTTGTGCCAGGGACACCCGCGGCTCAGCGCTCCGAGCACAGGTATCTCCGAGCCTTTGGACGTGCCCGCTGAAATGATAACAGTATTCACTGTTTGTGGTGCCTTGCAGCTGGAGCTTTTTAAATTAACTGTGGTTTGAAAGTAGCTTTATCATTTGCTGATATGAGAATTTTCTACCTGAGGTTTTTAAGCTGGGCACCTAGCAGTGGGAGTATCAAAGATGCTTCATTTAAAGAGCAAAGTCTCCCATTAGGTTTGTACTATTGAATTCACTTCAGCAGCTCTGAAAATCTGTCTTCTCTCCTTCCCCAACCAAGCCACGAACTCGAGCAGACCTGCCCTTGTCATTCCGTGGGCGCCATGCTCTGCATCCTCATCCTTTAGCGCATCCGGCAGCTGGAGTCGATCCTTCCAGTCAGGAGACAGGGACCCATCCCTGGGTCCCTAGAAGCCCACGTCACGTTTCAGCACCAGAACCAGGATTAGGCTCCTTGTTTAAACCTGCTCTAGTCCTCCGCTCCCAGCAGTTTTAGGAAAGGTTGAGCACTCTGAACACTGGGCCGCTCTGCTCGGTGTCCCTGGTGTCCCCCTAATTCGGCTGTTGGCAGGAGCGATGCTGGAGCGCCCTGGCAGGTTCTGACAAGGACTCTAATTTAAATCCGGATTTTCAGCTGAGCTTTACCTGGAGATTTCATTTCACAGAAGAGCCTGAAGGGTTTGAATTACGGAGTTGGGGTCATTGTGCATCGCTAATAGCACAGATTCAAATAAATCAAATAATGTATTTGAAAAAGATACTGAAGCGCTATGGTTGCATATTCATGATGGAGCTGGTAGCTCTTTGGATAACGAAGATTAAAAGATTACTTTTCATTTTCCCATTTAAAAAAAAATACTGCTCTGTTTACACATTATTTGGGAAAAATGTAGAAGTTCACGTCAACACGTGCCGAGCTGCAACCGAAACCAGTGAAGATTAGACAGGCTCTAATCCTGTCCCAAACTGGAACTTCTATTCTGATTATCAAGTGAATTGAGATTTTTGCAAAATTTTCTCTTGGTTAGGACTGGCGTTTTTGACAGACCGTTTTTCTGTCATCCGCATGTTTTATTGCCCGGGATTTTAGAACACTTTCCCAGGAATATTAACGAGCGGCGGCGCGGCGGTGGTCCCCGAGGAAGCCCACCCCGATGGCGGTGTAATTGCTCGCTTGCAGCCACTTCTGGAGAGCCCCAATTAGCTGCTGCTTAATGTATTTTCCATGTGCTTTATTAACATTGAAATGTAGAGACAAATCTAATTAAATGTTTAGCATTTAGCCAGCACGTTGCATTTTAATTAAAGGACCAGAAGATAGAGGGTGCGCGGTTGCTTGCGCGGGCGGCTCTCCTGGGTTGTGGTCCAGGTTGTGGTCGACATTCCTGTGGAGCGGATGTGTTTGGAAGCCGTCGCTGTATTGAACGTGCCCGTCTCTGTAGGGTGGGTGTTCAGCTCGTTCGAGTGAGCGTTGGCTCCATTCCTCCTCCTTTTTCTGTTCTTGCCCTTTCTTTTCCACGGTTAAAGACAGGGCAGGTTTTTTTGAAGGGATCCTTCTCTAAAATATTGCAGGGATGGGGACAATTTGGTAGAAACTTAGTAAAAATGTCTCTTTATACCAGCCTAGTTTAAAGCCAAATGCCCTGTCTTAATTGGTAGTGGAGAAAATGAGCCACACAGACGTACAAACACCCATTACAACGTATATACTATATATGTTACAGGGCATTTCTGTGAATATGCAAGCAAAAGCTGAAGACGTTCGTTACTGTGAAGTTTGTTAACTTATAACCTTTCACTGAGGTAATGATTGGGAGTTCAATTAACATTTTAAATGTGCATTTGGAGACCCGAGCACGGGGCCTCTGCAGAGAGGTGGGCTGGGCGCAGAGCGCATGGCTGCAACGAGGCGCTGCCAGGGCAGACATGGGCTTGGGGGATAAAAAGCAGCAAATAACCCATTTTGTGAACCCTCCGCCCGAGCGGAGCGCGCTTCGTGTGTTTGCAGCGTTGCGTTTTACCAGCAGTTACGGCTCTCTCCGTCGGAAAGAAATTTAAAGCAGAGCTGAGTGTAGCCAGCCCGCAAATCCTGCAAGCTGCTTTTGTTCCGTGTAGCCAGAGGTTGCTTTGCCTGCAGTTCAAGCCTCTCTAGGCCGGAGAGAATTTCTTTATTACCTAGAATTGAGAGAAAAATACATTATGAGAAGGCACTTATTTTAAAGCATAGTATTTGCCAAGCTTGTGGACCTGAAGATGGAGGAAAAATAAACGGTGTGAAGAGTCTGCTGCACTCCAGGCTTTTAGTACATGAAAGCTAGTGGTGCAGGGAACTTACTTTACATTAGCAGAGCAAGGCGAATTGCCTGAAGTCGCCTGGAATTGTTTTCCTCAGCTCGGAACGCGTGTTTTGAATGAAGGGAATCAGTTAAGGTGCCTGATAAATGCCTTTGGCCAGCGTTTTCGGGAGGGATTTGTGAATCAGTGGATGCCCTTGAAACCGATTTGGAAAGAAGGTGGGTGCAGCGTTAAGTGCGGACGCGGTGCCTCTAACCACCAAATAAAAACCACGCAGTGAGCACAAGGGTGCCCGGCTGCTAGGGGACGCAGTGCTGCGAGGGGCAGGATTCAAAGCAGCGTCCGCGCCTCAAAACCTTCCCTCTGCTCTTCACTTAGGAGCTTGGAATTTACTTGGAAAAGGCCAGAAAAGGCGTCGTTAGTGAAGTGTTCCTGCAGGGTTGCGATCTTTGGAATACTTGCAGAATAAGATACTCAGCCCAGAGTTTGCCAGTGGCTTTATGCGGGTTGCACCCTACGGAACCATTCCTGAACGCCGGATTCCTCCCGCTACGTGAGGCTGCCGCATGTCTGCAGGAAACACCTCCGCTCACCAGGAGCCGAAAATTAGCCTCCAAATTACAGCCTGGTGCTTGTTTGCATGGTATTTTCATGGGATATTTATGCATAGCAAACAGTGCATTGAAATGCCAGCGTATGAGCCCGAGCGTTGTTTTTGAGCAGAGAAAGGGCTTCTGTTGTGCCATAATGGTTTTGTAATAATCCCTTCTGTGCAGAACAGCCAGAGATACATTTTGGATAAGCAATTACAGTTAAATAAGCATGTTGTGATACTTACCCAAAGTTAGTCTAAAACCGGACTCCAAATGTCATGGCAATTGGGAGTGGCTTTCTGAAATTTCCATCTGATTCAGTTAAGAGTTTATTAAAACTTTAGCGCAGCTAACTGCACGCAGCCAGGCTCTAGGAATATTAAATGGCATCAAGAAAAAGTGAAACGATTTTTAAAAGCCACTTGAATTCCAGTTTTTCATTTCCTTTCTCTGAGGTTATTACTTTGCTTAAAAAATGAAAACTGCCTGCCCCTCTCTTCTAACTTTATTACCACTTTGGCAGCATTACAGGAACATTATCACGGGACATTATTTTGACTTATGTGGTATTGACTTAGTTGATCCGCTGGAGGGTGGAGGAGTTGGTATTAAACAAGCCCGGGAACGCCCCCGGCCTTGGCATTTACCTTCCAACGTGTCTCCGAGTTTGCCGAGCACCTCCCATGAACCCCTTTGGTAGCCGCGCGGGGATTTCCGTGCCGGCGCCGCGCGTCGTGTCCAAGGAAGGAACTCGTTCGGTTCTCGGCGGGTAACGCGTCAAGCGGAGGGGCCGGCGCGGGAGGCCCTGGTGCCCGCGGTGCTTGGAGGGGCTTTGCTTTTACCAGTGCTGGGCTGCTGGTAGGGCCGTGCTGGAAAACGGGACATTCCCTGAGGAGAACTCGCCTGAGATGAGGGAAGGCGGTGCGGTTTGGAGAGGATCTGCCCCCTGCGTTTCTGTATGCAGTACTGCTTCCAGCGAGAACAGGTGCAAGGTGAAACACAGGCGGTTCCATCTCCACGTGAGGAAGAACTGCTTTCCTGTGCGGGTGCCAGAGCCCTGGCACAGGCTGCCCGGAGAGGCTGTGCAGGCTCCTTCTCTGGGGATCTTCCAAACCCGCCTGGCTGCCGCCCTGTGCCCTGTGCTCTGGGTGTCCCTGCTGGAGCAGGAGGTTGGACTAGATGATCCCTAGAGGTCCCTGCCAACCTCAACCATTCTGGGAGTCTGTGAGAAGCAGAGGAGTCATAGCTAATTCCCCAGGAGTCTTCCACCTTCTTGGAGTTCCCCTTCCCATAGCAAGACGCGTCCCTGCTGCTGTAAAGAAAGGAAATCCTGGAAAGCGCCAGCCTCTCTGTTAGGTAATTAGCTTTCCAATCAATAGAGAGATCTGAAGACTAGCACAGGGCTGGTAGGAAACACAAAATGTTTTTTCCTTAACAAAGGAGAGTGAATGAATGAATGTGTAACAATAGGAATTGTCAGGCAAGGACAGGGAAGGCATCAGCGCAGCCCGATAGAGGCAGAGCCGTCCCGCATGACAATAGTGTCTTTAATTCCTGTTAATGCTCTGCTGGGGTAGTTGAATTATATTTTGATTTTGCAATAAAATGTGTCTCATACATAAAGCTGAGGAATGTTGGTTGCTTAGAAAAACATCAGGCAACCTTATTTAAACCTTATTCCATGTTTAGGCAATGGGGGAATAAAAAACTCTTCTTGCTGAGTATGTTGGAAACTCCGCAGACCTCAGGGCTGTTTATATCTGGAAACACCTCTATGGCGTCTCTAGTGTTTTTACCGGAGTTAACTTTCAGGTTAAGGATGAGTTTATAAGTAGCTTGTGGAAGCTTATAAATCATTTATGAGTATTTCGAGTGTTAATTATTTTAGACTGTTAGACAAGTAAAGAAGCTGCTTATAACCAAGGATTGTAACCATCAAAGCCCCTTCCTCCTGCTGTGTTTATTCACATTTCTGTATCGGTGTGTTACAGACGCACTAGCGTTTATTAATGACTTATTAACCTGCTAAAAACCATCTAAAATGCACACTTGGTGCAAAGTGGGCCAAGGAGTCCTCATGAACTCTAAGAGGTGGAACTTTTCTCCATTTGGAAGCTTTGAGCTTTTCCAGCTAGTGCTAAGTGTTCTTAGGTCTTACTGATTGTCCCCACCACTTTAGGATGCTCAGTGTCTTTTGATCTCAAGGCCCAGTGGAAGAAATCACAGGAAGGAATGAAATTCTGCTACTTTATTCACTTTGTTGCATGAATACAAAAGGGAGGAACTCTTCTACAGTTTCATGGTTTGACACTTCTTCATTAGCTATTTCCTTTAGAGCTTCCTTCTGTGTGTTAGAGGGTTTTTAGTGTGTTTGAGACACCCAAAGAATAAAATAAAAAGGAATAATCTATTTTATGCAAAGAATCATTTAATAAATCTTCACTCAAGTCTCACTTGACTCACTGCAATCTAAAAATCGCCTCTTTCACCAACCTGCTCGCGGTGGCTGCTGTAACGTGTAACTTGGAAGCATACCGGAAGAAAGGGGTAGGGATAGAGCTGTGAGGAGCACTGCAGTTATTTTAAGGACCTCATTGTTCTTGGGGCCGTACATTTATTATCCCTTAAAGCTGACATTTAGATCTAACCCAGAGAACAGTTCCTCACATGGATTTTCCTTATGTTCCTAGCTACTTACGTTGACTTCCGTGGGACTGCCGTTGTGTCAAGAGTTGCAGAGCTGATCTTTAACGGGGAGCAATCTCTCCTTATTGCAGTGGGGAAAACACAGGTGAAACTTTGAGTGACGTGAGGGCAGAATCTGGATCGGTTCATACTGAGAGCAAACTCACTTTGCTGCTTAAACAAACACACCAGCACAGACACACTGCTTGGAGGAGGTTTGCCTTTTGCTTTTAATTCTCAGTATGTTTGACCTTCAAAAAGACTTGTAATAATGTAATTCGCAGGTGTGCTGCCTGCGAGCTCGGCTCCCTGTTTGGTCTGTGCAGCTGAGAAGGGGGAAAACAGTGAAGCAGAGACTTTGGGTTCCCAGTGAAAAGAGAGAGACCTGGCAGCCTTTGCTTGCTATATTATTAAATATCTGTATTTAAATGCAAATGATCATCTGACACTGCCAAGCAAAGTCATGTTTTGGGAAGCAGGAGTGCAAGTTAAAATTCTTTAAAAAATGGCTTTTGGAGATGCTAGATCCCTTTTATTTGCAGGACGAGTAGAGCTAGCTGAGTACGGCGTTAGTTGCAGACCGAGGATCAGCTCACCTAGGATTTTCGAAAGCAGAGGTTTTTATTTTAAGTACAGCTTTTGCAGGAGCGTGGGAGGCCTCTGCAGTTAGAGGTCACTCGGAGGGATGCTTGAAGTTTTTTCCTGTGTGGAAATCCCAGCACACAGAGCGGGTTTCCAAGAGGGTAGAAGCCAGGAGGGGAAGGGAAGCGGCAGCCAAACTGATGCCTCGTTTGGCCTCGGGAACACGTGGCTGAGCAGGGATCTCCGCGGTGCTTCGTCCTGCAGCACTGCAAGACTTCCAGCCCCCAAACCAGCACACGGCCTGGATCTTCCCAAGGGGCTCTGCTGGGGAAACCCCCCCTCGCTTTGGCAGTTTGCCTTGCCTTCTTTTTCAGCCTCCATTCTTACAAAATCAATTTGGATGTAGCAGCTTTCTGCAGAGGGCTACAGTAGCCTCTTGATAGTGCTAATAATCGTTATGACTGATTAAAGCTGCATCATTCAAGGCAGATGGAGTCCCCTCCCTGTCGGCTGACATGTAGCTATAACGCACTGGAGATCTAAGCAGGCAGCTGGCACAGCGTGACACCAAACTCTGGGCTGGTGATGCCAGCGGATGCAGCAAGGGGGTTTTAGTGCAGCCCTGGGCACGCAGGGTGCCCTCGCTACCCCCAGCATCAGCAGAGCTCCCAGTGCTGTGTGGGAATCAGAGCAGCTTCAAAAAGGTAGTGAGATTGCCAGAGATTTCCACTACCGTGGTTTGGGCTGCCGTGGTATGTGAAGGCTGAGAGCTTTTTTAGGGAGAGGGGCGGTTTGTAGCTGCTTTGGTGCAGAGGTACCAAGCTTATTTATCAGGTTATTTCGGTGAAATTGTATTCTCTCCAATACAGACGTCCCTTTTCCTATGGAGGAATGAGAGGGTCTTATGTAGAACACATGGAGTAGCCATTATATTAATAGCCCTGGAAAATGGAATTACTGCTTAGTTCTTCTAAATTGGTCATCTTTTCTGATGTTACAATGTTCCAGTCATTATATGTAGCAGAGAGGGATTTCAGCTATAAAGCACTAAGATAAGTACTTTAACTTTGTATATGTTTGACACCAATTCTAGCTTTTTCTGGTCTTTTTATAGGCACTGTTTTCAACCTGGGGGGTGCATAGAAAGCCTCCCAGGACAGAAATGGCTTTTTGTTTGAGCAGTCTCTGGAGACTGAAGAATGGAAGGAAACCAAATCTCTAATCTCTCTTTCTTTCTGTCCTGTAGGCGGCCGATGCCACAAGTCATGCACTGGACGATGCTGGGGACCCACGGAAAATCACTGCCAGACCTGTAAGTATGAAAGACTCTGAGAAATAAGGGATTTGAAAAAGGTGTAAAAGGGATCCTACACCCATTAATTGCAAAGAAATACTCTAAATTCTGCCTTTCACATGATTTAAGAAATATTTTACGTTTTTTTTCTGTATGTTTTTAACAATTTTTTTTTTCTCCCCGTGTGAAATTAGGTTTTACTTTCCTGCCTTGTGCTCTTTACATCTTAAGCTAGCTTGAATTTTAGTTTCACTTCTTGATGGCGATATCGAGCATGACTCCTGAAATTATTTCTGTGCTCGTTTGTGTTGGTTTGTTTGCTTTTGGAATGCACTGAGAAGACTCCCACGGGAATACAAAAAACTACAAGGCAGATCCTGAGATCTTTTAAGGGGGGCCTAATACTGCAAAGTTCCTAACACCAATATATTCTGTTAATTTCAGTGAAGCTGGGGAGTAACAGTTATCCTGCAGATTTGTCCTCTTTGTAATAACTTTAGAAGGTATCTGAGGTAGAACTCGACAGAGAGAATAATGAGAATAATTTTTTGTAAGGGAAGTCCTAAGTGAAGGGTCGCTCACAACGTCTGTCCATCCTCTTGAAATCAGAGATCATCGAAGTGAATGGAAAAGGAGAACCATAATGGGGGAGTTTCTTCTTTATGTGTGTCCAGCCCATCCAACAGGCACTAAGGAGCTAGAAGTGCAGTCGCAGTGTTAGCAGAATGAAAGAGGAGACAGTTGAGAGCTGTCTTTTCCTACAAGGTGCTTCCCCTCCCACAGGTGTGGAGGTACCTGCTGCATTTCCTGCCTTTGCAGCTTAGCGTGGTGCAAATGCACTGGATTTACTGGAGTTGCTCTTCCTAGGAAGTTGAGTGGTTGCTGGTGTCTCGCTGTCCTAGCCTGTGCTTGTCTCCTGGCTGAGCAGTTCTGAGCAGATGAGGGGCCCTTCTTCTACTAAAAACAATTGTTTTAAGAACCTGGGTAGATTAACACACTTGAGCAGACTTATTCAGGCCTTGGAATAATTATGTTTGGTTCATGAGAGAATATTTTACTACTTTTGCTATTATCTAAGGATAATATCGTGGTTCAGGCCTCAGCTCCAGGCCCTAGAGCATGATGTAGAGCTGCTGGGTCCTGCTGGGCTCTGTGGCTGCAGAATTCCACGTTGCAGGATCAGCTTCCCGGGTCTCAGCTGCTACGGAGTTGCTTTCGGAGGAGTTTTGTTCTCTCTGGCATTATCACGTTAATCCCCCCAAATCACTTTGCCTATCAGCGTCGCTCTGAAGCCAGCGGCTTAGCAGAGCTGTGCGGTGCGTTTAGTCCTGGTGTGACATCCGCCTCTCTTCACGACTGCCCTTTCAGCCTGGAGCAGTGGGGACAGGCCAAGGCATGACTGTGGAATTAAAATAATAAAGCTGTACAAAGGCATCGTCTGTCTAACTTCCAGGAAGACGTACGGATCATACGTGTCTAATTTAAAATAGCCACTCTCTGCCCCTTTCCCTTTCATCGGTGTCATTCCCTGCAGCCTCTGATGATCAGGGACAAGGAGTTAATTCTGTTGCATGCTTCGCTTTTCCTTCCCTGACCTCACGCCGCCTTGGGTAAACGTCAGATTTAAAGAAAAGATTGATGTAATGTTAGGCTGGCACCAGGCCTTTCTTCATAACCTTCAGTGTGATTTTCCAAACTTGTTTTTCTGCAGGTTGTTTGTAGCAAAGAACAAGAGTATGAGCAGGCACTCGAAATACAAAAATCCAAGCAGTGCTGTGCTTTTGCTGCCTTCATTTCTGACTTAAAAAACATGCCTGACTTTCAAGCTCATAAATGATATTCTCAGATACAAGCTGGAGATAGGATGAATGGTATCACAAAAACAGTGTATATCCTAACCTAGTCACCTTGAAAGATGCTCATCTTTCAAACATGCAGGAAAATGGCTCTACGGTGCTACAGCCCAAAGTCAAAATAGTTTGTTCCTAGAAACAGAACTCAGAGATGCCTGTCTGCATTTTAATAATTTCTTTTTTTTTTTTATTGATCCACTGAAGCAAAAAATTGTAATGAGACCCCCTCCCAAGATAAGATTTAAATTATTTTCCTGGGAAAAGGATAAAAACTGAAAGATCTTAATCCCCATCTTTCATTTCAAATTACATATGGAAAAAAACACAACAGGATCCTTTTGTTTTTGCATGGATATCACCCACCTAGCTGCTTCTTATGCTGCCTTCCAGCTATTTTTCTCTCTGTGTATTCAAATCTGTCTAAAACAACACCTGCATCTAAGTCTGTCTAATGTCCCTCTAAATGTGAAATGAAAATGTATGTATTAAGAAGGCAATTAATAGGAAATTTTAAATAAGCTGTTCCATTAAGGGGTAGAGAAGAGAAATTCAGGATACTATATTATGTTTTCAATAATCTGTTTTTTACTATTAGAATATTAATAAATATTAACACCAAACACTTAAAAATTAGAGGATATTATTTGTTTCACTATCAGGATGGGCTAAGCTGGAAGTTGTTAAAATGTTTTTCAGGAGACATTTGGCATGCACTAAACAGGATGTCAACCACTTGAAAACTAAACACACAGGGACAAAAACTTTTGGAAGTTACTACTCAAACTTAAAAATCTGTGGTTAGGTGGTTTCTGTGTTTGCTATTGATGTCTATTAAGTTGTGTTTTTTTCCTCTTCTCATATGAAAAGAAATTGAAACTTTTATAAATTAAATACATTATTAAAATGATAGATTATGCACTTTGTCCTAAAGGAACTTATCTGCAGGAAAAGAGAACAATCTAAATTAAAATATAGCTCCAACTAAGGGAATGCAAAAAAGGCAAATAGCCTCTAAATCATATAAGGACCATAAACAATGAGCAAATGTGAAATGCTGCGTGTCTGTGTATGTGTACAGGAGTTTGGCCTGAGCATAATTGTATTTATACAGTCTTTGTGCAGCTGATGTTGCTTAGGAAAAGAAGGTGCCGATGCAGTAAGTACCCAATTAGAGCAAAAAAAAAAGCCAAGCAGGAGCCTCGTGGGGGAGATGGAAAGAGCTGAACCAGCAGCTTCGATCAATCAGGGCAACCCAGCGTTTTTGCTTCAAGCCAGCATCTTTAATTAAAATCCTTGTATTTCACTAATAACTTTGCATGTTCATAAGACTTTTTCATTGATTTCAGTTACTTCCCATTTCTTCCTTCACGGGTTTATAGTGCCCTGACATAATTAAAGATTAAAGGAAACAATAAGAGAGACTGATTAATTGCACACACACGGAGTACCCCTTCCACTGGCTCCCCAACATGGTTTATTGCTATTGCAAGGAAATGCTAGTAAAGGATTGGCAGCCGGCGTTGTGGCCCCCAAAAACGGGGGGCCTTGGCCAGGGCGATGCGGGGCCCCCCAAGTGGTGGTGGACGTGGCTTTGAGGCGAGGGGAATCCTAGGGGGTATAACAGTGTAAATATTTTGATGTCTTGGGCATGAAGCAAATAATTGGTCTTTGCATTGCGCGCTTTCGGATACACCTTGATTCAGCGCAAAAGGAGTTGGCCTGAAGGAAATAACTGGTCTTTGCATTGCACTCTTGTGTCCGCCTTGGTTCAGAGCAAAACGAGTTGGTCACGTTTGGAGGGGGGTTATAAAGGATCAGCTGCCGTCGTTCTAAACCCGTGCAGCTGGGTTTGTGTGCTCGAGGGTTGCCCCGTGTTAACGACAGCAGGGAGCTGAACTGCGGGCTGACGTTTACTGGGATCCGAACATTGAGACCATTTCAGGACTTCAGCCATGGACAGTAGTGGCTTTTCCTTGTTTTGCTTCTGGGAAAATCCCTTCACTGCCAGCTGTCTCTAACACGATCCTTAAAAATACTCAGAGCTAAGCTTTATTTATTTATGTATTTATTTATGTATTTATTTTCCTTCCTGTTTTCTGCCGCTGAAGGTGCCTGGCGGCTCCTCCTCGGAGCCGGCCCGTCAGCAGCGGTCAGGATGCGCACGGAGCACGCCGTGAACCGGCAGATCCATGAGGGGGCCGCGGCCTTCTCCTGGAGGGAAGCGGCGGCCTTGCTGCTGCTGGCACTGTTTGTTTTCCCAGGAAAAAAAAAAAAAAAAACAATTAGGCCAGCCCAGCAGCAGCTCCTGCGGGAAGTTTTGCAACCTGCTTGGTCACCTTATGGTCTGGGGGAAAAGATGGAGAGCAGAGGCCCCGTGGGGCTGTGGCGGCGAGGGGAGCGCAGCTCTCCAGAGCTGTCCCTGCGCAGGAGGATCTGCCCTTTGGGAGGGAAACGCTCCAGGGTGAATTGTGGTGGTCCCTTAAAAATGTAAGGGATGTGGGGGGTGGGAAATGGTATCCGTAACACTACACATGGCACAAGCCTTACTGGGAGGCTCTGGAGGAGGGTGAATAATTTAGGAGACTTTGTCCTAATAGTGTGAAAACTGCTGAAAAGATGTCACTAAGTTGCCTAAGCCCATTGCTGCTGTCGGAGCTCGCTGGAAAGCAACGTGTAATCCCAAAATACCTGGATCCCGGCTCCCTCCAAGGAGCGGCTCGCGAGCCGACACGACGGCCCTGCCTCCCGCTTCATGCAGGCGCTCCGGGTTTGTGGGGCTCGCGGGGCCGGGCTGCTCCCTACTCCCAAGTGGGGGATTTGCCTCTCTTTTCCTCGCCTTCGGGGCCGGCAGCGCTGGAGGAGGCCCAGGGCCCCTGGCAACGCCGCTTTGTCGGGCCGGAATCGCGCTGGCGCCAGGGCGAGGAGGCGCCGCTCCGCCGCACCTTCCTGGTTCGCGTGGCTCGTGCCCGCCGCTTTGTTTGGCTCCTCTGGCTGCCGTGGTGTAAACTGGATCGATCCAAAGGCTGTCCCCAGGCCCTCGGCCTCTGATGGGAGCGCCTGAATAAACTAACGAAGCAAGTTGTGCCACAACGCGCGGCGTTGGGCGAGGCGCCCCCAGGGGCCCCGCGTGCCCCGCGCTGGAGCCTTCTAGAAGCTTCGGGCGGGCGGCGCAGGGCGCCGGGGCAGCCCCCAGATGTTACCCTCGCCTCATTGCTGGTGGCTTATTTACGTTTTTATCTCCCGAATAAATAACCAGGCCGTCGAGGTGCTCGGGCGTCACCTGAGGTTGCTGCGGTAGTTGGCCTTGGGGGGGATTCTTGCTGGTGCTCGTGCAGGGAGCCCGTCTCGTGTCGCGTGGGAAGTTGGAGGGTTTTTCCTTCCCTGACCCCCTGAAAAGTGTTTTCCGTAGAGCAGTGAAGTGCTTTGACCAAAGTAATTGGCAAAGGTTAATTGCAGAAGCGTGATGTCCCCGCTGCTTATGGAAATACAGCTGGCAGCCCTTGCTGGCACGCCGCGAGCGGTGCGTACAGTCCGGAAAATGCTAAATTATTTTCCCCCAAGGTGAAGATAAAAGCTGTAGCCTGCGACCAGGCTGTTCAGTGCTTTAATTCTTCCAAGGGGAATGGCTACCTGTAGGTGTCTGTGCATAAAGAGGGGCTCTCGGGGACGTCGGCATTGCTTCCGTATGAAGATGCTCCTGTGCGTGTCGTATGTACGAAACGGCGCTGCTGTGGGCTGGGATTCGTCCTTGCGAGGACTTGTACGGAACAATACGCTGAATTCACAGAAAAGTCAAAAGATCGTGAATGCATGTGTATATTTTTATGTATTTATGTATAAATATTTAAACACTGCATCTACAAAAATATCCAAGTCCTCAGCGAACTTCAGACATGCTACTGGACGCTTCAGCCAGTTGCGACTGTTTCAATGTACTGTTTCCTTTAAAATCTACGTAATGCCGTGTGTGGTTTCTACGAGGGCGCAGCTGGGGAGCTCTCTCCGTGTTTCTGACGATGCTGACACGCTAATTTTTCCTGCCTCCTCCTAGTAACGAAGACAGTGTGTGCGGAGCAGTGCGACGGACGGTGCTACGGGCCCTACGTCAGTGACTGCTGCCACCGGGAATGCGCTGGAGGCTGTTCCGGGCCCAAAGACACCGATTGCTTTGTACGTGTGAGAGCTCTCCTTTTTCTTCCCAGCCATTACAGCGCAGATTCCTGTGCTTTAATCCCTGAAATTCACCGTTTTGATCCCTTTTAATATTTTGCGTGTTCTCCCCCAGATTTTGTCTGCAAATTTTATCATTCAGTATTTTTCACGTTACATAAACATTACTTATCTATTCAGTATTATCCATTAACAGATTTACGAGATTTACAAATACTGATTGGGAACCATTAATATGCTAATCTCTCTGATTTGTATCTTTCGCTCTCTAAAGTTAACTTTTAGAGGTGATAGGGAATTTTTGCAAATATTTAGCACTGCATTTGAGTGTGACTTTATTATTACTCTGTGTACTTTTTTGTTTGAAAGTCAAGAATACAGTTTAGCATCTCTGTGAAAGGTGTTTGTGTTGCTGCCAGGCTTCATTTAAAATCACCTTTTCTGCTGCTGATGCTTTTCAGTGGAGGTGGAAGTAGTTTCTGATATACACCACCTCAAATACATGTTAGATAAAGACAGAGAAAAATAGATGATCTAAGCACACACACCTGTAGCTGCATTTGTCTTGTTTGTAGTAGGTTACTCATAATAGAGCAAGCAGGCTTGCCCCCCATTTTGGTTGCAAAAATGTGTAGCTCATCACACTGTACTGGAGAGAAGCTTTGCTAGCAGTTACTGTCCCCATATAGCAGTAGAGGAACATGCTCAAAGCCGAGGTATTGAACCTGTGTTTTCCAAGTTCATCTTAAAACATGGTATTTTAAGTGTGACTGCAGCCTACAAGAAAATGAGTTCTATTTTCTGAACTGTGGCAGTTATGGGAATGCCTATGCTGAAGCCCATGCTAGCATGTTTGTTCTGATTCAGTAGGGCAACACCGAGGACTCTCTTCTCATTTACTCTTGGCCCTAGAGCAATGTAAAAGAAATTCAGCAGGGGGTCAGCAATTTTCCAGACTAGTTATTACTTGCTTACTACACGCTGGGTAAAAAGTGTAATCCTTTAGACTATATAAAAAAAAAAAAAAGTGGTTAGTTTTTAGCTAAAGGAGACAAATGATTTCTCCCCACCCATGCCTCTGTGCTTTCGTTCAAGCAGTAGCAGCATATAGCAGCAAATGCTAGAAGTTTGCATACATTAGTGAGGCAATTACAGATGTATACAAGGTGTTAAACAGTAAAAATTCCCGATGCTTCTAGATGGACTGTTCCTGCAAAGTGCCATCCCTGAGTAACGTGTCCCTGATGTGCTTTGTTTTGAGTGTGCATTTGCTGGACCATCGTCAGAGGTGTCATGTGCATGATAGAGTACGTGCTAGGGCTACGGTAGATATGGAAAATGTGTTGAGGAAACAAGCTAAATTAGTATTTATTAATAAGCAAAAGTAGAATTTATGATGCACTGAAAAATCCTTTAGCATATAGTGGCAGACTTTAATAATATCAGGTTGTAAATATGGTTTTAATATTTCTAGATAAGATTCATCCATTCTCCATGTGCTCTCATAGAATCATTTGTGTATTCAGTAGTCCTCTTCCAACTGAACTGCAAGCAAACGTGGCAAAGCCAAGTTTTAGAGATGGTCTCATCTCGGATTCAAAACCAGTCTGGATCTAAAGCTTGAAATGCACAGCAGGGCCTGAAGTGATGCCCAGGGAAACCAGAGAAACGACAACTCCTATTCACAGAGAGGACTTCCCATTCAATTCTTAGAAAGGAGTTACTGGCTGTATTTATAATTCTGGAGCTGTGAGAAAGGGCTAGTTTTTGTCATTCATTCTAAAGCACCAAAAAGGCAGGATCAGGGTGGCTTATCTGCAAGCTTCTGAGGGTCACACAGGCTAGTACGCATGGTGAGATAGTGGCTTTATCACAGGATGCCCTGTTTGTCCCTCTCAGCAGCAAATATTTCCCCTCTTTGTTACATTATTACTCTCCTTTCTGAAATCTTCTGACATGACAACTAAGCTACCTCGCTCAGACTGCCCTGGTACATCCATGATCTGCATGGAGATGAGATCTGTTAGCAAAGGCAGCAGAAGAGGGAATTTCTTTTGCAGTTTTCTGCAGCTCTACCTAGGTGCTGGGGGAAGAGGGCTTGTTGGTATGCGTGCTGACTCTTCAACAGTGCAGAGCCACCTGGCTATTTCCGAATCCTTGAAAAGGATCGGAAAGAGCCATCCCTAGACCGAAACTTTAAAAGCGACCTGGCATCCGGAAGATGAGTTAATGGGGAATCACAATCCAGTAGCAATGGTTGCTTAAAATGCTAGAGGGATCCAAGCCAAGCTGCCGCTTTCATATTCATGTGGAATTTGACACTATTTACTGTTTGTGAATTTTATCCCTGTAGTTTTTATAAATTGTGGTTATAACCACAGACACGATGTGTGGTGATAAGGAATGTTCAAATCAGTATGTTTTTTTCCTGTTACTAATTATCAACCTTGCATAGTCAATTATTTTCCTTGCATACCATTACTCTTTTTATCCACACACTTGCCTCTTCATTTGTCAGGGCCCTGTCCTCTGTCAGCTGCGGGTGGCTGAGCTTGAATGCTAAGTGATACAAAGTCCTATTTTCTCTTCCCAGTGTGTGAAGCAACTGACCTTGTTAAACGTGCCACTTAGGGAAATGACCCCCTCCTGTGCTAGCTCAAAAGAAGCTCTTATCCCCCTGGCTTTCTAATTGGGAATTTCAGTTTTCAGCTGGACTATGGACTCACGCTGAAAGAAATCAAAAGGTTGGATGTCTAAAGAACAAGTCATTAGCATTTGTTTAGACTGACTATGATAAATAGCTGTTCACTCTTGGCGGTTGTAGATTGCCCTATCGAGTTGTGAATTAGTTGATTGCTAGTAGTAACAATAGTTATGAAACAAATTACAGTTTTGTTGTGTTTTTGTAGAAAGTGTGGTTAACACTGAATGGTCTTTCAGATTAAGGGGTCTCTGTGGGCTCCCTTTGATGTGCCGTATATTTGCTAAGGTCCTAGCAAGGAGCCAAAAATGAAGGTTAGAAAAGTATGTAGTCCGTTCCTCATCGTTGCTACTTCTGAGCATTGTTTCTGAAAATTCAAGACTCTGTTAAGCTAAGGAAACTTGGAAACAGCAGTGTAATTTGGGTCTTTTTTGTTTTGTTTCTTTTGTCTTTTTTTTGTCTCCCCTGCTCTGCAGGCCTGCATGAATTTCAACGACAGCGGTGCGTGTGTCACCCAGTGCCCCCAGACATTTGTGTACAATCCTACCACCTTCCAGCTGGAGCACAACCACAACGCCAAGTACACCTACGGAGCCTTCTGCGTCAAGAAGTGCCCACGTAAGTGCTCGTGGCTCTGGCCCTCCACGGGTGCCTGCTGCTGTCCTAACGCGGACATTTGTTGCTTCAAAAGGATGACACTGGGGGTTCAAACCCCTTCCAGATGCCCTATGCTAGAGTGATGGGTGTGTGTGTTTTCTTCTTGTTTTATTTTAATAGGGGCGTAAAATTCACTAGCTTTCTGTTTTTGCCTGACAGCCACTTGTTTCATTTATGCCTTTGGTCACCACTGAGGACTTCAAAAATGTTACGCCTGTTGAAGTAATGCAAAAGCTATATTAAATATGGGCATTGCAAAAAGATAAAAGGTCCATTTTCAGAAAAATAACAGTACACAGTTGGCACCGAGTGCTTTCATGATGCTCGTGCTCTTTCCTTAGTTTGGAATAACAGTGGTTTGAAAAAGTTATCATAACCATTTTCTGAGCAGTTCCCTTGGTGAGGGAAAACCGTGCGGTAATGGACAACAACACAGTCTTAAAACTCCAGAGTAAAATTGCTGTAGCAAGGGAAGGAGGCCAGATTTTTATCTTGAAAAACGGTCAAGGGTTAAAAAAAAATAAACCCTTACATACTCAAATACTCGAAGTATACACTTCTGAGACACTCAGTCAGAAGACAACCCAAAATTGTGTTTAGCGTCCTCATTGTCATAGACTTCAATACTGTAGTGTCGGTTAGAATAGAAAATAAAAGAGGCAGTGTTCCTGCTCTGCTTTCAATGCCAACAGATTTGCGGTGGTAGTGTGCATAATTATTCCATAGACAAATTGCATATAAAAAAGAAAGAGTAACTTATAACCAGCAGAATCATAATTTATCCTAAAGCAAAATCTAGATTTGGAATCTCTATGGAGAAGTTCAGATTGACAGTAGCATTTAGTCTGTGACTATCAAAGCCTGTTCTTCCTTGAATAAAGGTTGGGTTTGGGGCCTTTTTTAAGCAAGATAAAATATTTTACCAAATTGATTATACCATGTGTTACTTAAGGAATGTGATTCTTTACCTTAATACTTCATTAAAAGGCTTTTTTTTGTTTTAAACTTTTTTGTCATTGTTAAGCTTTCCATCAGGTAGGATCAGTCTAGATCCCCTCTGGCTATTGTTTTACAAGGCAAAAAGGAAATAATTGTCATAACCTCCTGCAGTACTGTATCCCAGATGTATGTATTTGTGTATCTGTGAAAGAGACAGGGTAGAACATTGTGTTTTGTTTTTCTACTTCTGTAGTTTTAATTTTCTATTTCTATAATATATATTATATATATTTCTATTTGTTGTTATCTCTAATATCTTTGATGATAAAACCTACCTGTTGTGGAGGGGCATGGGGACTGACCATTCATGGGTTTTGTAGGTCAGCCGAAAGACATGCCTAATTTTCCTATTTAAATGCTTTGGAAAATGTTGACATGAAACATTACTGTGGAAGTGCTGAGGCAAATAATAGTATGAACTGTCAGAGAAGCCAAGACCATGTGTCCCGGTATTACTGCAGGTCACCTTCAATCAATATTTTCTGCCTTTTCCAGACAATTTCGTGGTAGATTCAAGCTCTTGTGTTCGTGCATGTCCAAGCTCCAAGATGGAGGTTGAAGAAAATGGTATAAAAATGTGCAAGCCCTGCACTGACATTTGTCCTAAAGGTAGGCAGTGGGTTAGCCCAGCTTTTCCTGAATGTAGTCTACTTTTTTTGTATAGCAAACCACTGTGTTATTTTGGCATTAAATATCCTCTGAGAATAAATTGTAGAATATTTGATATTAAAAGCCTTTGGATAGCCACAGAGCTTTCAGCTATGTAACCTGCATGTGAAGTGTATTCTTAAATGGAGGGCAATGAATATTTATTAAGTTGCAAGGGTAATATAATCAAAAACATACTTTTGGTTTAGAAAAATGAGAGAGCATGTTCTCTCCCTCAGTTTTAGAGAAATCCAAGAAGATTCTTTATTATACAATTTTAATGACCAGCATTTCCTTGAGGCATGTTAGAGCTCTCTTTTGGCCATCCAAAAGGGGTGTGTCAGTTTGTCAGAATAATGTTAGGTCTCCATTTATTTATTCTGTTCTCTAATAGCATCTCTGTTTTCACAAAATCTTCTACCTCTTTTCTAAATGTGTAAGGATAGACAGTTTTTATGCAGTTGTTCTGAAAAGACTGAAATATATGAAGCTCTCTTACGAAGACTTTCTGCCTCTGTCTTGAAGGTCTTGGAAGCAACCCACTTTTTTTTCCCCCCCATGTGGGCTTAGAAAACCAACAGTCACCCTGTATGGTCAAAAAAAAAAGTTCAGACACTTCTGCGAAGGGACGGTAGTGATACAGTGAATTCTGTGCAAATGCGGTGTGCAGCTTTCCAGTCCAGTTATAGTCAAGAACTTTATTGCAGTTATGTAGAGTCTCATGCATGAAAGTTTGCATCTAGTGTTCCTGTCAAGCTCTGACACTTACCAGGGAAAGGTGGGAAGTTATCACTTGTACGTAAAGGGTACTGATGTGCTGCACGTGGTTGCTCTATGGCTTGTGAGTGGTTAAATTCCCAGGTCCATCTCAGTGAAGGTGACCCGTGAGGTTAGCAGTGTTAGGAGCTCTCAGTTTGTGCACTGAGCAGTGCACACAGAAATGGTGTGGGCAGCCTGCTCTGAGCTCAGGCATCAAACACCTGTTACAGCTGGCTTGAGTGGGAGTTTGTGGGGTTCAGAGCTGTGTTTGGTCCAGTGTGAAACACTTCAGTCTCTTTGCCAGGATACCTTTCTGTGTCAGGTACACAGCACACAAGCAAGCTGTTTGCTTTAAAAATCTGCACATACTTGTTCAAGAATATGGGCAAGGAGTGTCTTTTTAACACATTGCTCTTGCTTTATCTTTGGAGGGAATGTAGATTGGTATCTCGAAGGCCAGCATGTTTTGATTCAGTAATTGCTTTTCGTAGTTCTTAACACAAATTCCTTGTTTTGGCAGCTTGTGATGGCATTGGAACAGGGAGTTTGGTGTCAGCACAGACGGTGGATTCCAGCAACATTGACAAGTTTGTAAACTGTACCAAGATCAATGGCAACCTTATCTTTCTTGTTACTGGGATTCATGGGTAAGTGACAAAATTTTAAGATACTGTGTCATGGTGCCAGCTGAAACGGATTGTGTCCACCTCTTTATTATGGCTGCAGGCTTCTTTCACTGAATGGAAGATCCAGGATAAATTAGTTTTTGCCTTACCTTGTGAAGGAATGCTGTTAACCTGATTCTTATAATTTGATTTCTATGAAAAGAAAAAAGGTGAGGTAGACCATGCTCAAAACAGAAAAGATAGCTAGGATTTGTGTTTACTTTGAGATCTTTGGTACTGGGTTACAATATTTTTTCACATGTGTTCATGTGAAACACCACATTCACCCAGTAACCTGGGTGAACCCAGTACTGGGTTACAATATTTTTTAAAGTAAAATTTTTAAAAGTCTTCTAAATGCACGAATAAGATGAAACCCCTGGATTTGAATGTTGGTGTGGTGTGCTAACAGTGCGAAGTATTTGATGGCTTCTATCACTGCTTAGGCTTCATATTTTAATGTACTCTTTTGGGCTCCTCAGAGCTTTTACCATTAGATACAACCAACTGGCAACCTTTTGGATTTTAGCATAGCTCCCTGACAGCCTACACGTTTGTAGCACTGTGCCATAGTGCAGTTAACTGAACTCTGCAGAATGAACTGAAGTGGAATTCCAGCAGCAGATTTTTCATTAGCTTTTCTGTAGGTTCAGGTATGTTTAGATAATGCAGTAGTTGATACTCAGCTGCTTGACTCTAACATACTAAGTGAGGTGAAAAGAAAGGGCTTGTTTCCTTGATTTGATGGAGTTGATTTGATGGCTGCAATGCTTCTTGGCCTGCATCTTGACCCAAACCATGCAGTCGGCAGTAGAAAAGCCCTTCACTTGCGCCCTGTGGTTCAGTGATTCTCGGAAGGCCAGCAAGTGTGAGGCTTGACTGTGAGCTGGTCTCCTCTCATCAGGGAGTGCAGTGTGAGTGATTAGGGTGAAGCATAGGAAGGGAGAAAGGCTTTAATTAGAGTAATTTCAGGAAATGCTGCTTCCGACTTGTGGAAGCACTAGAAATGTCATACGGGGGTAGCACTGAGCCCTTCACACTTCCTGACCTGCTCAGGTGACCTCCCAAGAAGCGGTCTGTAAATGTATTAAACCTCACATTACAGGAAGGATATCAGTAAATGCAGCACAAGTGTTTGGATGACTTGGGCAGTCTGTGTGGATTTTTGGTGCATTAAGCAAAACGTAATTTTTAGTACTAGGCATCAGTTGCAATAATAGTGCAAACTGATTGCAAAATTATGAGACAAGTAACTTTAACAAATTAATCTCAATTAAAGGGAAAAGTCTTGGCAAAACCGGTGTTGAATAAAACTATATTACTCTTAAAAAATCTAAAATATAGGCTTATAAAGCAGAGAGTTAAAATATTTTGTTACGCTTTAACAGAACAGTATAAGCTCAGGGCACTTAAGCTGGAACTGTGTAACACGTAGTCTCTCATTCTTAATGACAAAAATAATTCCAAACAGTCTTAAGTATCTGCTAAGTTATTCCACAGAAATTGTATATATTATTAAAAAGAGAAGGATATTTGAGAACTAATTAAAATAATAGTATATTTCTGGGACAGCTTTTTGTTTAAGATTGCTGTTACATTTTGAAAATAAATAATATTACAGAAATTAGTTTTAAAAATAATACTAGTAAGAACAATAATGCATGTTTATGCTTGCACTTTTAATGAACTCCTGACACAAATTCATACATTCAGAGTGAATATTAGCTTTTAAAAACAGGAACTTTCAACATTTCAAAATCTAGGGATTTCTAGACCAGCAGTATATGGGGAACGGAGAGGTGTTTTGCATGGGCAGAGAGTAACTTCAGTAAAAGATGCTAAGAAGGGGATGTTTGTTTTTTTGACTGGTAACTCTGCAATTGCACTTGATCCTGCAATGCATGAATTCGTATGTTATCCTTCCCCTTCCTGGGTAATTGAGCCTCAGCTCTCCTTTCATTTATCATGGTATATTTACAAAATCGGGTTTTTTTTAGAGGCACCATTATTTATAACAGTTTATATACCAAGTTTATAACTGTGTTGTTTTTATATGCTTTTGCTTGTGTCATTCTTGAGCCATGGCCAAGCTGCCAAAGTTGGTGTGTGTCTTTCCATGTGCAGATTTGGCTACAGTTGTGGGATAGGATCCAAACAGTCTAAAATTAGACCCAGAGCTGAGGTGTGTGTGAGGAGCAGGATTCAGATGGTGGGTGTTAGGGCTGGCCCTCAGGTGATGTCCCTCTCTGTGCCCTAATGATGGAGGGAGGTCACAATGATGATGCTCCTTAGGGACTTTAATTCGTGTCCTGAAGTGAAGCAAGGTGAAGGTTGACCTAGGTTTTTTGGTGAATCAGTAATATGCATTCTTTTAAGGCAGCACTCTCTGAACTGCATGCTTAAAGTCATCTTCATTGAGTTGCACACCTGCTGCTTGAAACAGAGACAAAAATGCATTGGCTGGAAACAGAGTAGGCCTAAATAGATGGGATGCAGTCTTCTCTGTTCCCATTTTCCTTAGATTGAGGTCCTAAAAAGCTGAGCTGTGGCTGCCTGTGAAGTGGTGGGATATATCCAGGAGAGCTGTAGTTCAAGGCCTTTTCCTCCCCTTCCTTGTCCATCTCCAGCTTCAGGTGCAGCTGAACTCTCATTCTTGGGGGCTGTGAAATTCAACTGTGCCTGTTCTGCTGAGAAATCTTGAAAAATCTGGCTCTGCTTGTAAGAATGGTCATAGCTGACTGCCTTATTCTGCAGTTGTGTATGTTGACAAAATGGCTATATCATACATGTTGACTGTTTAAAGGGCTTAAATATACATTTTTATCTTTAGAATGCTTAATCTTAGGGTATCATAGTATATTTTCTTATAGTGGATGCTCTCCAGGAGAACGTTCTCTACTCCTTTCAGTTAACAGTATTTGCTAAATGGTGGCACTCTCAAAATTAAGGTCAGCTTCAGGTTCTTATAATTAAAGATTTTAATCTTCAATGGAGGCATTTCAGTTTTCACATCACCGACCTGAGACTCAGAAGGATCTGTACTCTTTATGGTCCCCGTTCAACACTTTATTAAAATTGCACCCTTCTAATGTCACATGTCAGGCACTGTTGGCATGCTGTTATTTTGTTTTGCTTATAGCTTGCTGCTTATTTTAGTAGCAGTTTGTCAGCCCTAGTTATAGGGTGCTGCAACTGAGCCATTTAAGCTAGTCTTGGGGGAAAAAACAAAAACAAAAACAAAAATTTGGAGTATCTTTTCTCTAGGGATATCATCTGTGGTTGTTCAGAATCCGTCAATTTTCCAGAAGCATAAATATTTACTAAAATATTAATGGTTTGATCTTCAAAGATACCGAGCACCATCATTTCCCATGAGGATGACTTGGGAGAAGTTAGTGGCAGATCAGTGGTGTGAAGAAACTGGAACGTCCTCTGGGGCATGTGCTAACTGAAAGCAAAGTGGTGACCCTCCAAGTACTGCTTCCATGTGGTGTCGCTTTGTGAATCTGCCTTTTTTTTTTTTTTTTTTCCTTTCCTGTTCAGAACATCACATTTTGTTCTTTTAATCCTCCAGGGACCCATATCACACAATTGCTGCAATCAATCCAGAGAAATTAAATATCTTCCAAACAGTGAGAGAGATAACAGGTAACACATGCTTCTGATGCCGTATATTCTGAACTCGTTCTCATTTTGCACTCATTGTGGACATTGTTGGCTTTTTTGAAGAACACAGCATGCTTTTTTCTTTAAACTGTGCTGGAAATTCGATAGAAGTTTAATACTACACACCTTCAATACCAGTTTTTGTTCACAAGTGTGTTGTCTTTACTCCCATGAGTACGGAATGCCCATTACACGTGAGAGGCTTGCACGTAGGTGTCGGAAAAGCAAGACCTTCCAGTTAAGTGGGAGATAGCAGCAAAGTGGGATGAGGGGCAAGCTGCAAGGGGCAGCTAGGGAGGAAAATGAGGTAATGTGAGAAGCCGTCGTCTTCACTTGAAAGTGTTTGAAAAAGGCCTTGGAAAAAAGACTAGCCAGTCTGTTTTTGCAGCTACTTGTATTGGTCTGACAGAAAACCAGGCAGTCTGTTTTTACAGTTACTTCTTTTAGTCTGACAGCAGATGCTGCTGCAAATCTAGTTTATGTAATTTAAAAATAAAAGTTATGTGAAGTTGTAGCTCCTCCCATCTCATGTGACATTTCAGTGGGGTCACACAGCCAGAAGTCTCTACTTAGTCATAGAGTTTGCATCTTGTTGACTGTTGTTTCAGCATTTGAGGGACAGGAGAGAAGATCCTAATAAGTTCGAGTTCTCATTTAATTGCTGATTATGTACAAATAGGGAAATATAAAAGAACCTATTTGTACTCCCCAAAAAATCTTGGTCCACTGCAGCAGATCTCACCCAGTGTTTGGCATTTGTATTGAGCTCACTCCCACTTTTTTCAGCTTTCTGAAGATGTTAATCGTCTGTCAACAACCAGAGTGATATCAGTGAGAGTGGGATTATAAAAATGAAAATAAGCTCTGAATCTCTCACTAATATAATGTCATAGATGATTTGGCACCCGGTTATCTATAATGATTTCCATTCTTTGAGCACATCATCTAATTGACAGTCTTAGCTCTAATACTTAAATGGAACTATCTATAGGCTGAAGGATGCACTGCATTTAAGTCCTGTATTTAAATAAAGCCATGGAGAACGGCACTGTGTAGATGTCTGTGTAAAACAAAGCAAATAGTTCCCCTTAATATTTGTGCATAAGAATGCTCCTCAGTGAAGAACAGTCCTCAGACACATTCACAAGTGGATGTGAGCTCTTTATTTAAAAAAAGTTCTATTATTTTTGATGCATGACAAAAGATTTCTCAACTTTTGTCCCAAGTATCTAACATACCTTACAACTCTTGTTCTAAATTCGGCCAAATCTTCATCCTGTCTCCTGCTCTTGCTCAGAAGAGGCTGGGAGGCCCTGTGAATTTTCAGTTTGGGTTCAGATTTGCCCTCGTTATTGATGTTGAGAATGGGCTAGTGCAGAGGTTGCCTCTGTAACAGAGCTATAATCCTTCTTTGCTTTCCTGGAGGAGACAGAGCTGAGCAGGCTGATAAATTCAAAGAAACTCTGCAGCATTCATTATCTGCTTCCTGCTTTTTCCCAAACAAGCACAGTCTTTGGGTTAAAGGCTAAGCCTGTCCTAATGCATGTATCTGAATAAAAAAAAAAAAAAAAAAGACTTAATGGCTGAAATGATGGACACTCATATGTCTGTTTTTCTCCTTTAGGGTATTTGAACATACAGTCATGGCCTGAGAATATGACAGATTTCAGAGTGTTTTCAAACTTGGTAACTATTGGAGGAAGAGCACTGTACAGGTAGGGTGTGCTCTCTATTTATGAAAATGTTTTGCAGGGTTGTTACTGTTCTGTGTTTAGTACCGTAGAATGCAACATCCTAAGTGTGATCCTAAGGCATTCATTTGTTTTCTCCATTATCAAGGAATTCATTATTAGTATTCTTGTATACTCATTCCTTTTTTAGTAATAGTAATAATTTCTGAATATAGCATTTTAAAAAGTCAAATTTCTTAGCTCACTTTGTAGCCATTAACTCATAGTCTAAAAAGTACTTCTTATGGTAGTAGGCCAATTCATCATAATCTACCCTCAATTTTAAAATACCTTGTGAATGTGAAATGCAACTTCAAAAGAAAAAAGAGCTTAGCCCCATTATCTGGCAGGTTGTAGCATTCATTGAAAAATTCTGATTCGAAGTGCAGACTCGTGTGTCCATAGAGTGATGTGGTCTGAGGAAGCAGTAGAAATGCCTATGAGGGAGATCACTGAGATCCCTGAAGTACTTTGCAGATGGAGCCTGCATTAGCTCTGTGTTTCCCTTCCTGCAAGTGATGTTTTGGTATGAAAGCTGATATAGATGAGTTGTTTTTGGAGAGAAGAAAATGCAGGGACAAATAATGGGGGAGTGCCTCAAGGTATCTACGTGATTTATGCAGCAACCCCTCGTTCCCGATTATGGAAATGGAGTAGATTAGTCATGGGATTCTGCTGACATCTTAAACAACAGCCCAGGCAGATTATGTATAGCTGTGAGCTTGAATTACAGCCCGGGATGCTGTTGGGAAATGGCAGTTTTTATTAAGAACAGCTGGAAAACAATTATAATCATTTAATATAATAACTTAAAGGATGCCCAGAAACTGGATATTAGCTTCACTAATTCTCAGTCATTAAATACATGCAGTCATTTCCATATTACACAGACGATCATTTACTGTTCTTTTGATGAGCAAAGATAACCACGTAGTACAATAATAGAAAAATGAATTGTAGAAAGTGGACTCTGAACTGCAGAAAGAGTTTCCTTGGAAATAACCATTTCTTCTTATATTACTATAAATGACATTAATTTGAGGCCTGACAGAGGGCTTTGACATAGTACGCAGGTGCCCACTTCTCCTTAGCTTATAAACTGAGTATTAATTCAATCTTCTAAAAAAGAAGTATTTGCTGTATCTGTATTTGCTTCAATTTTTACAACAGCTTATTAAAAAGGAGTAAAATGCGTGAAATGGAACTGTATGCGACTTGGTAGTAGCTCTGACCCATTTGGCCTAGTGTTGAGCATCACAGCTTGTAGTATCACAATTCTCACAAGACTCATAATTTTCTAGGCAATAAAACAATGTGTGTTGGCTCATATAATACTTGTATTATCATTTTTATCACACCAAAATAAAAGTGGTTTGACCAAATTTCAGTTTTGCAGGAAAGGTCATCTTGCCATTTGAAAATCATTCTAGTGGGAAATTCCCAACGAGCTGTAATAAATTCCACCTTGTGGCAATAATTCCTGTTCTCTTTTGTTTTCATGACAGCGGCCTGTCCTTGCTCATCCTGAAGCAGCAAGGCATTACCTCTTTGCAGTTTCAGTCCCTGAAGCAAATCAGTGCTGGCAACATCTACATAACTGACAACAGCAATCTGTGTTACTACCACACTGTCAACTGGACCAGCCTCTTCAGCACACCCAGTCAGAAGACGGTGATTCATCGAAATAAAAAAGCCGAGAACTGCAGTACGTATTGCTCAGCGCGTCTTTCTTTTTCTGTGATTGAGTCCCTGGTGGAAAAGATGCTGTAACTACTGAAGGGATGCAGTGCGGGGAGCTGTCGCTTGCCTGAGCTCCGTGGGCATCAGTGGCACTATGATGGCTTGCAGAATCTTTTGGATTTGGCCCGGCCTTCCTCTGATCAGATCCATAGGCAATTGAATTGTTCCAGCGTAGAAGCAAATGAGAGTTTGAGAGCGAGCCCTGCTCCTTTACGTTGATTTGAACGTCCCAGTGTTAGAAATTCGGTATCACAAATATGAATTCTGAAGGCAATAAATAGGCAGTGAATGTTGTGTGGAACCCTCCTCTCGTGGATATGAGACTGGCACCTTGGGCTTCTCCTGCCCTGCTTCACTGAAGCATCCTGTCTGTTTTAGAAAGGTCAGTCTGGGGAATATTCTTAGTCACTGAGCTCCTCCTTTCTGTCCGTGACCTATCCAGTAAGGTTACTAGCAGACCTTTAGTTAGCGCTAATTGTCTTTCTGGAAAGCTTACGTGGCAAAACCTGAAATAAGGTCACGGTATCCAAGAGCAAACTGTGTATGCAGCTGTCGAAGTAGTTCAGTTATCCTGAAATCAGGCTGTTCCTGTAGCCCAGTCTGACTGTATCCCCAAAGGTTGTGCAGGAGGGGTTCAGGTGCCAAATGAGCACCTTCAAGTTGGTTAGCCCTGGTGGAAATTAATTGCAGAGCACTTACCTAAATGCAGTGCATGCAGCTCTCACCTAATGTTATACCTAAATCCTGTAATCCTATAAACCGCAATATTACATATAGTTTATGTAGAAAACTTGCTACATAATGAACATTATTAATGCAGAATGAATGACTATAAAGTTACTTGGTAGGGGTTGTGCTCTGGTGGTTAGATTTCACCGTTCACCTCTATATTGAAGTGAACAATTAATTTATTTTCCCCAGTGCAGTTTTTTTTTTTAATGGCACAATATCAAGGATGGCTCATGCTATATAGGAGTATGCACTTAATTAGAATAAAATGCTGTTCTGTACAAACTTGTTTAAATACACCTTTCAGTTTTAAGGGACAACCATGGTGTACAGAGAAACCTTTCTAGGCAAAGGTTGTTTAAATGTGATCATTATGAATTGTATCAATTTAGCTACCAATTAACAGCTTGAATAAATGATGGCACTCATTATCAGGCTTGATGTAAAGCTAATTGAAGTCTGCAGGAGCTTTTTATTGAGTTCAAGGAGCTTTGGATCAGGCCCGTAAGTAAATAACCAAATAATAATAATTTTTCTTTTTTTTTTTTTAGATAGCTAATTTTCTTGTGTTCCATCTAGTTTGTGGAAGCACATTGAGCCTTTCTGCTTCTAACCTGTGTGAGCCCATTAATAGAGAATGAACACTTGTTCTGAAACTCTCAATGAGTCCCTATCAAAGGCAATATTGTTTGTTCCTTCCACACACAGCCATGTGAAACACTAGAGCTTCAGAGCATTTTCAATCCATTAAAATGCCAAATAATACATCTAAAATGGAAACATTTCTTTATCTGCCCTGTAATTAAAGAAGAGGTTCTGTAAGTTGTCAAAAAAATCACTCCTTTCTTGCCTAGATTCATTTATGAAAACATTGCTATGACTTAGTAATAAGCAGAATGAAATAGTGATCTTAAGAAAGAAAGAAAAGGAAAGGGGGGAAAAAAAAAAGAAAAACACTATTGTCTTTTTTCATACACTGCAGGCCCTATGTTGGCTAGATTTCAATAGTGTCATCATAGTTTTCTTCCCTGAAAAGCTCTCTGGTTGCATTTACATGAGGTTTGCTCAGTATGCTTCCTGGGCTGGCTTCCAGGAGAGGGATCCTCGCTATTTGCAGGAATATTTCAGTGTAACATTGCGTGCACTTGGAAGAAACTCCGATCCTATAGTATTGTAACAGTTGATACCAGCAAAGAAAAACAAATCACTAGTAATAATAATAAAAAAAAAAGTTTCAAGTTAAAAAGCAAGGTGAGTGAGCAAATAGGAAACTGCCTTTTGTTCACCAGCTGTGTAAAATGGAAGAACTGACCTTGTTCTTGGGATCAGAAATGAAAAGAAAGAGATTGCCTGTATTTGGGCAATATCAGTCACCTGTCACAAAGTTGGATGAGATGAAGGGGTTTGCCAGGGCCAGGCATGAAGTGCTGGAGTCTGCTCTAAATCCCCCGGCGCAGCTGGGGTTGCCTCAAAGACAACCAGTTGGATGATCCAGAACTTGCTCCTGGGCAGTGAATATGAGACAAGGAAAACCTGTTTATTAACACCCAGATGATGCCTCTCCTGAACTACACCTTACAAAGACAGTGCGAGACTGAGGTATAAGCAGTTTGTCTGAAATAGATGCAAAAGGAAACGTTGTGCTGTCGAGGTGTTGCAGAGTTTGCTATTGCAAAGAGCTGGTGTAATTCCTTCTGCTTCCGAGAAGTTCTGTCAATGGCAAAGCAGTGGAATTGGTGAGGAGGTTGTGGTTACAGTTAGGATGGTATTGATGAACTTGGTGTTTCTGCATTCAAGCAGAAATTAGATGGCCACCAGGAATTACTCTTAAATTATATTATATTTGCCTATGGCTGACTTGTGCATTAAGGCAAAAGAAGGAAAAGGAAGATGCTTCTGTTGTCAGTAAGAAAACATGATTAAAAGGAAAAGAAAAAATACCTGGCCTTCCAGTCTTGCTAAGACACAGTTTTGCAGACTTTTCACATCCCAGCTTATTTGTGGCATTGTTTGGAATAAAGCAGTGCTCGGACTGTGCAGAATTAGAGGTGTTGCCTGGCAGAGCGTGCGGTCATGGGCAGAACTGACGACCGGGTTTGCTGCTGGAGCTGGAGAACATCACGTCTTTTATTAGTTCTCAGGCTGCTTGGAAAGATGGCAAGGTGAAATGTCCTTTCTCGGGACTGAATAATGAAAATGTTCTAGGAAGGATAAGGAATGAGTAAATGCAGAGCTGCCATCCTCAATCGCGAGAAGTCAAAACGTCCAGGTGCAAAGCAGAAGAAATGGAGATGTTTCCCTCCTGCCTCCTTGTTGCACGGGCTAGAAAAGGGAAGCCTTTAAGTGTGCCCTGAATGCACTTGTGTGTTTTTCTCCCCTAAGAAGTGTTGTATAATAAACTCAGCAGTCAAAAGGGGGGTGGCAGTGGGAGGAAGGAGAGGATAAGTAGCACATATCAAAGGAAAGCCCCCCCATCGTGGAGCAGGATGAACATCTGGCAGGATGAGAGGTGCAGGAGTTGCTGTGTAACCAGCAGAGGAGGGGACGAGCCCGACGTGCCCTTCGGATCCCAGGATGTTTGATGAGCGTGCGCATCAAACAGGGTGGTGTGATGAAAAGAGGTGATTGAGGAGCAGTTAAAGAGAGAATCTCTGTAGGAAGCAGCGCAATACAATAGGCTGCTGTGACCCATACTCAGTGGCTTCCTAGTGGGGCACATGAGGTTGCTGACTTGGGACATTAAAGTTATGCCCTGTAGCACAGACTGACCAGGGTTAAGCCATGTTGTGGAGAGCAGGAAGATGATTCCTGCTAACTCTTCTATGAGCTTCTATGGGCGTTGTGCCTCTTAGCTACTAGACTTCATTATTTTTTTGAGCTGTTATGTAAGATCGTAATGGACAGTACCTGTGGTGTTCTAGCTGTGACAGTGTAGATAAGACCACCAGGTATCCTGAAATTAAATTAGGGCATAGTTTTTTTCCCCAAAGCATTTGGAAGAAATGCAGAAAAGAACTGTCAGGCAGGACTACTGTTGTTTTTTATTAATTTATTTATTTAACATAAAGATGCCAGGTGACTTTTTGCATTGTGCAAGGGGAATTTCTCTTGATTTTGCAGTTGCTCCTCTGTAAATGTGTGTATAAAACACTGTTGGTGTTTTATAGGTATATTCCCTGTGTGTACGTGTGTGTTCATTTCTGATTGGACATAGCCATTTTAATACATCTGAGGGTATTATATAGAATTCTACCAGCAAACATGTATTTTAATTTATTATTTGATACTTCCCACAATTGTTTCTAGGTGGATTAATCCCAATTAGATGGAATGTTTCAAATAGTGCAAGGGTGAATTCAAATCAAGAGCTCTGTCCTTTCAAGGTGCTGAGTTTTGGCTGGATCAGAGTAATGGGACCTTCTTCAAATGCTCAAGAGAAAATACTTGTTTTCTTTGGCTCCTTGCTCGTCTTCTCCAGTTGTCCCACTTGAAACCATGTTTTATTATTCCATCTAGATCTTTACTCAATGAAGGATTTACATAAAATAAAACTAGGGAATTAATATGATGGCTGAAACAACCTTTTCCTCCTCCTTTGTTCATTTTATTTATTTAAATTGAGTTTTGATTTTGTGACAGAGGCGTTTTTTTTATTTTGTGCATGTAACAGTGTTTAATGTAAAAGGCTCTTTGGCTCTTTAGTGCTTTTGTAATTAACAATTGAAAGGTCACAGTAAGTGTTGATAATTTCCTTCAACTTTCTCCCATCATCCATAAGTTTCATTTCATGGTGTCCTTGATTCAGCAGTAGCGTTTTGTATTTTAATTCACTAATCTTTCTATGAACTTGGCCAATAGCATTTTCAAATCCTCTAAATTTTTGGCAATTACCGTGCCCCCTGTCAGGAACTTCTGCAGCTTGAGCCATGCTTTGAATGAAAAAAAGCCTCAGATTTGAACCCTCTCAGGCTTCTGTATCTCCAGGTGCCCATGAGGGACTTGAAAGAAGCAACAAAGCGTTCTCCTCCTGCACATCATCATCTTGCCATTCGTGGTTACAGAGATCTTCATCGTGTTCTTCCTCACCTATTTCTTAGGGCTGCTACTTTCTTCGCTCCTGGTACAGAAGCCTCTCCATAGTTTTGATTAAACCTGTTACACTCTCTTACACCTTTTTCTCCTTCTGCTATATCCTTTCCAAAAGGAACAGGCCAGAACTGCAGGTAGTGCTCAAACCGGGAGTGCACAGTGTATTTCTGTAGTGGTGAGACGATTATTTTCTGGTTTATTTTTGTTTTCTCTACAGTAGTTGAAGAAAATCTCAACATTTTATCAGCTTTTCTGGCCACTGCCTATTGACCTGGCATTTCACAAAACAGTTGATGTTAATGCAAAGGTTTTGTTCTTGACTTGTAGCAGTCAGCTGGCAGCCCACTAGCCTGTGTACAAAGTTAGCTTTGTTCCCCCCGCCTCCTCAGCCACATTATTCCATGTAAAGCACCTTGTCTTAAACAGATCGCCCTTGTCTCCATGGTTGCTTCACAGAACTTGCTTTCTGCTCTGTGGGGCATGACTTCCCATGACGAAATTCATTCTATTCCAGTTTTTTTTCTGTGATACGCTGTGCTATACCATATGCTATATCTATGTGTCCTTTAATCTGCTCTCTACAATCATTTCTACCAATTGCAAAATAGCTTGTTTCAAACAAGGCAAAACTTTAATTTCTGAGCATTGCTTCTCTGATGACATTTTCAGCTGCAATGGACTTAGTAACACTTGATGTTGGCTTCTCATTGCTTCCCTCATCAGTGCTTTATTGTTAAGAGTTCAGTGCTGAATAGTTCTGGTAATTTTATTCTTAACCTGATTTGAGAATACAGTTCATCAGATCTGCTGATCCAGAGGAACAGCGATGAAGTTAGAGGATGTGTTCCCCTCGCAGAGCCTGACATTTTCTAGTGTCTTCAAGGTTGTCAAGATTGGGGGCCTTTAACCCTCCACAAGAATGAGGAGAGTAGAGGAATAATGCAAACATTCATAATTGCAATCAAAATGGGATTTTGCCACCTCTTCTCTGTGCAAGGCTTATGCTGTGTGCAAGAAGGAATTGGCTCTTGACTTATGAGGCATTTTCTTGTCATTTCATTGGAGGGAAGTATCTTCTGTTTTGGGTGCTGGATGAAACATTTTGCCTGTGCCATTTTGGGGAGATTTTGGAGGGCTTTGCTGACGGTGTCGCCTGTGCCTGCAGCTGCTGATGGGATGGTGTGTAACGAGCTGTGCTCGAGCAATGGCTGTTGGGGCCCAGGCCCGGACCAGTGCCTCTCCTGCAAGCGCTTCATCCGGGGCAGGACCTGCATAGACTCCTGCAACCTCTACGATGGGTAAGATGCTTCCCTTGCACTTTTCCCTTCTGATGCTGATTATGTTGTTCATTAAGCAAAAATTTGTTTCCCTGGCGGTTTGACTGGTTTGGAGTAAAATTTGCTGTGGAATAAGTATAAACATTTCAAAATCTGAACTTAAGTAGAGGGGTTTATCTAGCATTCTTCCCGCTAAAGTTTCAGGCAATATCACAAGTTCGTTGCAGCTTTGGCGTTCCTGAACATGGAAAGAATTTGTTTTAGCTGAACATCTCTGAAAATAAAACCCTGTTAACCCTGTTTGAATATTGATACCCCTGTTCAGAATAGCATCAAGTTTTGTACTTTTATATAAATTAGATTTAAGCATATGGTACAAATTTCTCCAAATAGGGATCTCAAAGAAGGAAACTGACTCTCTCATTTTTTCATAAAACACTGTGTGTTCATACACAGCTGTAGATGATAAAAATAACTTGAGTTCTTCCCTCCTTTCCCTCTCCCACTTGGGTACATGCACCATCTTTTCTAGGGGATGGAGGGGGGGAGACCCACACACCACGGGCAAAGCTGGCTGAGTCTGTCTTAGGAGAGAAAATAAACCTAAAAAGCTTATGTTAGTTGCAGAAGAAATTATGGAGAGAGTATTGAAGGAACTCCCATGAGTACTTGAAAATACTCTAGGCTCTTCTTTCAAGAGAATGCATCTCAAAACCTTGTCGGAGCACTGTTTTGTTAGCTTAAAAGCCATCTTCTACCCCCAAATTTGAGGTATCAGTTAAGCAAGCAAGCACAGAGACATTCATCCTTCATAGAGATATTGTAGCTGCACTGTTTAATGCAGTATTGATCCCAACGCTTGGGTGGCCGGTCTGAGCTCGCTGTGTAGGCTCCCTCCGGTTAATGGAAGATCTGTTCAGATGTTACTTCTTTTCATCCTAGACGGTGCTGGGATGAGCAGAGTCAGGAAGATCTCACAACTTTGCACAAGAGATTAGCTAATGAATTAAAATAGGAAGTAAAGCAGTTTAAAATGAAAAAGATAATCTGGGTGATAGTTTCTTGTAGGCACCCGAAGCAAAGGAGTGAATCTATAAAACAGTTAAGAGCCTTTTGGAGAATGGGGTTTCAAATGACTTAAGAGATTTAACAAAAACAACGAAGAGAAAACTGTTATCAGTGTTTTTGTACTACTTTTCTGTCTGATGATGTCTCTCAGATACCGCTTGGCTCCCTGAGTTTGAGCTCAGAGTGATGATTCTACAGACAGAGAAAGAGAAATGAGGAATTTCCTCCTGTAAATCAGGTCCTTGCTGCTTAAAGCATGAGGAGAAAAAAAATCTCCGTAGTTTGATATTGTCAAGCAAAATGCCTTCTGCTTCACTTGCCTGTGAGCAATGCTGCTGATGGGCCCAACTTTCCAGCTGGTGTAAAGCAGCTGATCGTGACACCATCATCAGCATGATGCCATTAAAAGAAGTGATCTCAGCTGAAATGATTTCCACCAGGTGAAGAGCCAGCCGTTTTAGCTGTTGCCGTCTCAATTTTTGCTTTCTCCTAACCTGTCTGCAAAATCTTTCCCTAGGGAATTTCGAGAGTTTGCAAATGGTTCTGTCTGTGTGGAGTGTGATCCCCAGTGTGAAAAGATGGAAGATAATATGATCACGTGCTATGGACCGGTAAGAACAGCACTGGCTGTATTGTGGGCTAAGTTAAGGTTGCTGAAGTGTGCTGAAGCACCGGTATTCTCTATTTATGGGATTAGAGTGGTTGTTGAAAGGTAATGTTGACAAAAGCAGAAAATATATATTTATATATTTCTTGCGTGTGGGGGCAGAATTCTGTTAAACTGCTGCTAAGAGTAAACTCCCCTGGATCACATTCCTTAACAAAATGATTTGAAATGTAGTATCCTTTTCTTTCCTGAACTCTGTTAATGCTTTACTGGTGCAGATACACAAAATTGCTTGTTTTCTATGTGTATGCTGCATCCGGTATTGCTTTGGCTGCTTTCATCTTTCATTTTTAAATGACAGATAGTATTTTGTTGTGCTACGAGTGACGACTTTTATCTTTGTTTTTATTCATAATAATCAGGTCAGTCCCATTCTCCTACAATTTCCATTACCCTTATTCCACAAAGTGTGGAGATTTGTCTCAATCTCTCAGCAACCTTGAGCAATTGTGGGTTTTTTTTTCAACTTAGATTAGCCTTTTGGTCTCCTTTGATAGTAAATTTCTTGCTTGCATCCTGAAATTGATGTTGACCATGGTTATCGCCTTTATAAGGGCCAATGAATTTTGTTTCAGAAATTGTTGGTCTTTTTGTGGGACAGAGAGAAGTCATCTCTGTCTTCTGGTCTTTTGTAGTTTGCCAAGATAAAAAGCAGAAAATGTCCTGAGCAATGCTGAGTTGTATTTTGAGCTTTTTATCACTGAGACAATTCGACCTGTAATTTATTTCTTATTTCTGTGACTTCACGTGCTGTGTTAAAAAGAAATACACAGATGAGCATTCTCATCTTTTGTGTTATCTGCAATGCCTTAGGAAACAAGAAGCTAAACTTGCAAGTTTTCAGCCTGTGAGGGAATTTTGGGTTCGTAGCAGGTCTCACAGACACAGTATCCTAAGACCTTTGCTCAAACTGAGCACCAGATCTGGCTGGAACCACTGGCTCGTCCACACAACTTTTATATGTTCACAGATTCCCAGAATGGTTGAGGTTGGCAGGGCCCTCTAGAGATCATCTAGTCCAACCCCCTGCTCCAGCAGGGACACCCAGAGCACAGGGCACAGGGTGGCAGCCAAGCGGGTTTGGAAGATCCCCAGAGAAGGAGATCCCACAGCCTCTCTGGGCAGCCTGTGCCAGGGCTCTGTCACGCTCACAGGAAAGGAGTTCTTCCTCATGTTGAGATGGAATTGCCTGCTTTTCATTTTGAATTCTCTGGGAGCACTGGTGCATAGTGCTTAGCAGCCTTGCCTCCCTGCAGCTCCTCAGTACTGCTGTGGCCCAAACCCCAGGCAGAATGTAGTAGAAAATTCAGGGGTGCCAGGCGAGTGAGTCCCACTGAGAGGCCACTGCAGTTGCTTTGCAAATATGGTTCAGTATTGAACAGTGTAGAAATAAATTTGTCTGCCAGATTAAAGGGGGCAAGTCCTTTGTGATAACTGCACCAAACGAGGCACAGCCTGGGACCTGCAATTCCTGTGCTGCAGCAAAAGGCAGAGTAACTTGAATGCACTGCTTTTCCCCTATGCTCTCCAGGGACCTGACCACTGCACAAAGTGTTTTCATTTCAAGGATGGTCCAAATTGTGTGGAAAAATGCCCTGATGGCTTACAGGGAGCAAACAGCTTCATTTTCAAGTATGCCGATGAGGATCGGGAGTGCCATCCTTGTCACCCGAACTGCACCCAAGGGTAAGTGCAAATTCTGTGAACTCGAGCCGTCCTAGTCACCGTTACAGCATGTTTTGATTTTAGTTACAGTCTGGCTTGGTAAAGCATTTGCCTCCTTCCAGAAAATAGTGTGTGTGCAGGCAGCAGTAATGTAACTTTTCATTTTCAGGTCTGTCATTGCATTCAGGTTCCAGTCATGAATGTCCAGCAGCTTTTCAGAGGAGGGGGGGAAAAAAAAAAAAGACTTATACTCCCTTTGAAAAGCTTACAGCAGTGCTCTTAGATTTCCTTCTAGCTAGCACTGCTTTATATCAAATGTTGCTCTTGACATTTGTGTGAATGTTGGCCCGTACAATGACTTTAGTATTTATTTGTTGACAGAATTTTTATCCCAGCTCCCTGGTTTTGATGGACTACCCCTGCAGCGATTTTGGGAGACAGAAGAAAAGAGTTACTGCTCCCTTTTACAGATGGGAACTGAAGCAAAGGGTTTGTCTGAAATTGGAGTTTGTGGAGGAGTTTGAATCTGAGCATCAGCTACCCCAAATCGTCTCTTGTATTTGAAAGTAAATCTATAGACGATTGGATCTGGGTCAGAATGAAGAGCTTATGCGACAAAATAACAGTAGTCAAATAAATACATAGCTCTTGTTTTGCTTAGGACACATAAGTTAGGAAGATGTTTTTGGCAAGGCAGTTGGTGATGTCCAGCATTCAAAGAAAGGGAGAGGCAGCCTGGGGAAAAATGCAAAAACTTCAGCCAATGAAGTAATCTTCCACAGGAGGCTTTTATTGTTTAGAAGCTAAAATTAAACCAGTAAGTTATTCAATGTAATCTTGATGTCAACAGCTGTTGCCATTCAAAATGAGACCTTTTGCTGGTTTTGCAAATCTAATTACAATAGAGCCATTAGGGAAATGAAAGTGAGATCGCAAAGACACAGCAAGGATCTGTTACAGATTTGTCTTCCGCTTAGACCCTGTAAATCAGTTACACAATAAGAAAAATGCTGCTACTGTAGGCAAGGAGTGTAAGAATAAACAGCACAAGAAGACAAGCTTGCTGCAGGAACTCCAGTCCTGCCTATAATAGCAGTTGGAAGCGCCAGCTCTGCTCAAACCTGACAAGCCTGGCTGCTGGCAATAGATTCACTGTCCAAACCTACATGAGACCTTCTCATTGCCTCCTCTGTTCTGGCTGCTCTCTTACTAGCTTTTGTGGCACAACTCTGTTTCACCTGGACCGGAGAACAGACACTTTCCCTTCCAGTTCCTCATGTGCACCTGAGTTTTGCAGGTTGGCTCTTGCTCTCACCAGAATGGGGTTGAGAAGGGAGGCCTCTACACCCTGTGGTGAAAATCTGACCTCTAGTCTGGATACAAGCAGGAAGGGCATTAGGCAGCTGTAAGTGAATTTGCTGGTGTTCTTTGGCAACCCTTAGTGATGCAGCATGCCTGGGTGCTGAGTAGTTACACTGTCATTTTGTCCCTAACCTTCTAGCTTTCCCTTGTTTTCTGTCTGCAGCCTTCTGCTCCTGCTGAGTAGGTCAAAGAAGGTGTTCTGTGGTGTAATGTGCAATCCCCACAGCAATGGCAAGGTACTGGTAGTCCAGCTGCCAAAGACTTCTGGATTCCATTGGCAAAAGCCTGGTCATCTTCCATATGAGCTCTCTGTTTGCCATCGGTCAAGAACTAGTCCTCACAGAAATCCTCATCTTCTTATCAAAGGGTTCATATGTATCCAAAGGTTCATACTCAGGTCTTTTGTAACTCCTCCTAAAAACAGCTCTCCCCAAATCCGGGTAACTATAGATATCTTTTCTAATGTTTCTCAAGATTTTCTGGAATGTGCTGCTCTCTCTGCAGTTCTGGTAAACTGTGATGATCATAATGAGTGCCCTTGAGGCCCGAGTTTTATTCATTTTCTGTCTTCTTGCCAACATTGTCAGGGTCTTGCTGGATATGCCCACAGAGAGAAGAGGAATCAATTAGTCTCCTTTGCTTCCAACACTGAATTCTCTAGTTTCATATCCTTCCATGAGAAATGAGTATGTAAATCCCCCACCAGCACTACCAACCAGGATTCTTGAGTAAAATAGGATATGGGGGAAAAACATACCTTCGTGTTTGTCTCCTGGTATTTGATCCACAACAGAATGGCACAGAGAAGCCGTAATTGTACTCCACCTAGCACGTCTGTTCTCCTCTCTGTCAGATCAGCTGCTGGAATAAAACCGACACGCTGGCAGTACAGCTGAGGTACTTGTCAGAAAGGGTTGAGCTGCTGCCGAGCGCTGCTCATGTTCGGAATTATCTCTCTCAGGCAGTGCTGCTCTCTCTAAGTCAAGGTACGTGCTGAAATGGGTTGCCAGTTCTCAGACTTCATTTCTAGTCAACCCCAGCCTTTGCTGTCTCAAAGTTAGGTGTCTGTCCCAGCTCCATGTTGCCTGTGGATGGTTTTCCCACAATTTCTTCAAGGCACTGGCGGATGATTGCTTAACACCCCGGAACATGAGATGAGATTATTCCACTCTCCTCCTCTATTGAAGTGTAATGGCTACTCCTGTTAATAGTTGTGTCGTTATCCAACCCTGTTAATGGGCTGGCCTTGACCAAGAGCACTGTCAAGGAGTGACCTCCTCGGATGCAAGAGCTCTGCGCTTGGCCTTGCACCCGCATGATAGAGCATCAGCTGCTTGAAGCCAGTTTGGAGCAGAGCTGGGGCGCAGGAGGCAGCTATTGCATCTAATTCATGAGAGTTCAGAAAGCATTTGGCACCTCTTCTCGCAGAGCTATCCAAAATGGAACACTTTCACAGAAATAAAATACTAATTATATAATAGCATTTGACAATCTGCTTCTTCACCAGGCAAGATACAAATGGGAGATCCCACCGGACACCTCCTCTCATGCCTCTTTAAAGACATTTGCTCACAGATTTTTTTTTTTTTTTTTTTTCCTGAAGGAAAAGCATTACTTTTCTCCAAAACTTTTAAATTTTCTCCAAGGCAAGAGCAGAGAAGTCATGGGAGCCTTTTCAGCACATCTGCGATCCCGAAGGGGTATGAAGGCACAAGGATTCTCTTGCCCATAAAATTTAGGTGTATTTCTAGAAAGGTATTTTGAATCTAGGTGGCCTGATGATGCGAATTCAGTGGCAACTCAGAGAATAGTTACTATTTTCTCATTCCAAAATCTCCTCCTATCCCCCTTTCCGCTTAACTTCCTTAGCATCCTTAGGTGCAGTTCCTCTTTTCTAAGTAAACCCAAGGTTTTGACTCATTTGGCTTTATCCATAGCATTAGTTTTTCAGGTCTTTGACAGAAATAGGGTTTTCTCTTGTCTAGAGTTAATCTATTTATGCTATTTCATAGTGAGTTTTGTTTCTTACCAGTGGGGAAAAAAATGTGATATCATCTGGATGAGAAATTTGTGAAGTCATCTGACTAGAAAGAAATGGCTTTGCTACTCAAAATCGGTGAAAAATTAAGGACTCATCTTTCTATCTTCCCTTCTTAAGAGACAATTCTTGAGAGATTTGGAAAAATGATTGTTTCAGAAAAAAAAATCATTGTTACTTGAATTTTAAAACTGTTTTAACTCATCATTTTCTTTCAGAGGATAATTATCTGCAATGCTAAGATGAGACCCAAGTGTAATTTTCTGTATAAGCTGTATTGGGCTATTGTAAAATATTGCATATCATTAATAAATTGGGACATACTTATTAATGAGCTCATTTTACAGAGAGAACCTGGAAATGAAAATAGCCTGCAGACCCCAAGCAGAAGAAGGAACCCTGGGGGTGAATTGAGTGCCCAAGAGATGTATGATCGTGTTGTACTTAATGGGTCCAAAAGCCTGAAACCAGAGCAGTTATTTCGGCGGAAAATTAACTGATAACTTTATGGTGACAATCAGCTTGTTAATAGAACCAAGTGTTTGTTGCCATTCCTCACATAATATTGTAATTTACAGCAGGACTGCCAGGCAAAGAGCATGGAACTGCGCAGTGTGACTAGGAGGGGTGGAAATTGCACCTGGGCAGCATTGTCTCTTTGGGACTGGGAAATCCACTGAAGAGGATGATAGGTTTAAAACAAAAATCAGTGGTGTTTCAACTCGGACGTGGGTGATGTCCAAACAGCGCTCTCTTCCTGCGTTCAGATCCTATTCTTCAAAAGTCTGAGGGAATAAGTGTAACCACGTGAAATGGCTCCAAGACAATAGGCCCTTATGTTGGTCTGCCAGTTATCGGAGCTAGTAATGGGCTCCCAGCCCTCTAATGTGAAGAGGGCCTGCTTTTTATTTAGAGCAAGACCCTGAGCTCAGCTGCTTTTGGCGTGCTAGGAAATGGATGCTCTGAACAACTTTTCAGCCTCCTCCATTACTGAACTGTATTTCTTCAAAATACTGCAAACGCCTGCAAGAAGGAGGTGTTGGATAGTACTGAGACCGGACAGAATTTAGACTCTGAAGCCCAAGGCAACTAAAATTCCGAAAAAAAAAAAAAAAAAAAAAAACTGTTAAGAATTCTCTGTTATCTTTCTTGAGTTGCCTTTCAATCTACTCTATACACTTTATGCATTTTCTGGCCACATGGCTATTTAATGAATCCATTTTATGTCTGCACGTTTGCTGCTGAAGGTCATTACTGGGAAATCCCTTCAATTTCTTCTTGTATGTCTCAGCTTTTATGTAAAAACGAGGATCCAAGTTAACAAACAAGAGCTAAGGTAGACCATTGTTCTGGTATTCATGTTGTCAGGAAGGAGGAGAAGACAGTGCAATTGAATTCACTAAATTTCTTTTAAAAGGACAAAGTGATAGGTAACTTAGATGCAGGAAAAGCTGATGAGAAGCAAGTGATGAGGAACTGGAAAGATGATCTCATGGGAGCATATTTAAACTCTCTCAGATTTTGACACGAGTCTCCTTTTCTCCAAGCAAGCTCAAAGAAAGAAACTAAAAGAGAGATGGGGATCGCACCTTAAATTCAAAATGCCTCAGCACAAGTGAGTTTTAAGCTTCTACAGGAGTAGATGATCTGTCAGTAGATGTACGGCTAAAGATCCTGTGACGAAAATGATCTTGTTAAATGGATGAAATAAGTGGCTTGATTTCCTTAGGATGCCAGGAGTGGAATAGATGCCTTAAGATGCAGTCCCCATGACTACCGAGGGATGAGCAAGACTTGCAGCACCGAGTGGTGTCAGGCTGTCTTAACCCTGAACAGCTTAACTTCACTTATCTGTTTTGAGAATCTGGACTGCTCTGTAAATGGTATAACTGACTTTCTGCTCTTTGAAAGCATTAGGAAACTCCACAAATACCCCTGTTTTGCAAACAGGTGCTTTGCCCGTGGTTGTGCTGTAGTGATGCTGCATAAAGCGATACCGAATTTTTCCTTGGTGAGCACCTGCTGCTTTTGCAGGTGGAGGATTTTTGACAGCATCCAAGAAATAGATGCTTGAATCAGAAGAGTAAGATGCTTGAATCAGCAGAGACGCTGTTTTGCTGTTCCTCTCCCTTCCCCAAATTGCACGTTTGAGCTTCCCTGATAAAAGTACAATCAGCTCCAAAATATTCTTGCAGTCACCCCAGCCTAGGGAGTTAGAACAGAATGAGCAATCACATCAATTACAGGGGAAAAAAAAAAACTGCATTGTGGTCCTGGAGGTCTGGAGTGTTGCAAATGAGCAGCTTCTGTGCAGTAATCACTGGTTTGATGATTCAAAGTATATCCAAAATGAGCAACTCCATTGTCAGGCCTCCCACGTATGCAGGTGAAACCTGCCTTAAGTATTGTTCGAGCCAAGCTTTGTCCAACCTTGGAGTGCTGTTTATGTTGCTATTATTGTTCCCATCACAACTTGTTTTTGACGCAGGCTGTAATTTCCGGTGACTTGAGTCTCTCTTGAGAATTATAATTAAGAACGCAGCACAAAGCGGGGATTCCAGCTTTTTAGATACGTAAATAACAGATTTCTCTCTTTCTCTCCTTGTTTTCGGTTTGGATTTGCTGCAGGTGCATAGGTCCACGTCTTGAGGACTGCATCGGCCTGATGGATAGGTACTTGCCGAGTGGTCGTTCCCTGTGTGTCCTTCCATCCTCCACGTGTGGACAAGGGCGCATGCGTGTGCATGTCCTTGTGAATGGCAAATGACGTGTTTTGTTCTGTAATTGCCTGCAGGTGTAGAGGTCCTGCTAGTCATGACTGCATTTACTATCCATGGACACGCCAGTCCACTTTACCACAACATGCTAGGTAACATCCACCACTTTTCCTTTTTTTTTTTCCTACACAAGATCCTTCCCTAGTTACCATAGGAACGTTATACTATCCAGTTTGGCCAGAAATGCAAGTCGTGGGGAGAATATAATGTGCCCTCAACATTAAGTTGTGCCTCTGAACTTACAAGTTTACCATCTGAATGTCAGTTAAGGTGATTTATGCATTTATGTGGATTGGAAAATGCCTTTTTTTAATTTTATATATTTATTCCGGGGTTAAGGCAAATAAGAGAGATTTCTGTTTCTTAATGGAAATTTTCTGAAAGTAAACACAAGAAAAAGATCTGGTTAAATTGAAATTTACATTTTTTCTTTTTTTGTGTTTTTTTTTTTAGCACAGAACTTAAAAGTTAATGCTTCATTTTGTTTTATACCTTCTTTTGTGGAACAAAGTAAATGTATCAGCAAAAATAAGTATCTTCCTCGTTCATACTGCATTCACTACCTGATAATTTTTATTTCTGCTTTAAAACTTTGCAGCAGTTGTGTTTTTCAGTAGTGATCCTCAAACCAAATGTCTGTAGGAAAAATCCCCAAAGTTTCTAGCTACGTTGTGTTTGCTTTTGTGAAAACCCTTTATTGCCCTTGATTTTGTTTACTTTTAAATTCAAACTGGTTAGTATGACTTTCGGGCTATGGGGCTACTGTCATGAGCTAGAACTAGCTGAGAAATGTATCCTTTCGATCAGCTTCACCTCACTGACCATGTTAGTTTTTATTTTTCTTGTCATAGAAGTGAGTAGGCTTAAAGTTCAGATTTGAAACTAAAGAGAAAAAAAAAATAGTAGTCCTTATAGGTATATGCCTGCTGTGGAGATCACAACTTTCTAGCTGTGTTGAGGAGAACATATCTAGATGTGAAAGGCAATACTCTGTAAGTGCTACCAACTATTATATCCATTTCATTAAATTGGTAACTGTTTTGACTTGATTCAGAGATCAGTGATTAGGCAATGGGAGAAGAATTGAGTTTTTCAAGTTTGAGTGTTTTTGGAATCTTTCCATTTTGGGGGTATCTGGTTTGGGATAATTTTATGAGGCACTCATTTTGAGATGTGCTCATCCAAACAGAGATGCTCAAAACCTGCAATCAGTTTTAAAAGTCTCCATTTCATTAACTTCTCCCTAAGCACAGAAGTAGAAGATGTATTATTATTTAAATGAGTTTAAAGGGCTTGCTAAAATACTGAAAAAGAAGGACATGCTGAAGTTCTTTGCTTTAGTGATCAATTTTAAAATAACATGCATTTCATCACTTAGATTTTCAACCTGTTTTTGAAAGAACATTAAGAGCTTTGTACTAGGATGACTTCTTGTCACACGATGGTTTAACTGTTAGAGTTTACAGTCTGTTACCATCTGCTCTTTCCAACTTCCCTGTTAGTGCAAAAGCCCTGCAGACTTGTTCATACTTGAGCTCAACTGGCACAACCACAAAACTTTATTTTGCACTGGGAGTGTTCAGATAATCTGCAAGTCTCTGGGGGTGCTGCCCAATACCCACCAAGCCAATGGAAAGATTCCTGTTAAACACAGTGTATTTTAGTTTGAACCCCATGTTTAAAAAGCAGGGGTGAAATTAGAGAGGTGTGAAACCTCACACATGATAACACAGTGGCGAGAAGATGTTCTCTAGTGTCAGGCTTCAGTTGTGCATTAGCAGACGAGGCTTATTTTGTGTTTAATTTTATGTAAGTTACAACATTTATCTCCTTGATTCAGCAGTCTGCCAAGGTAGTACAGGGTAACTATAAGGGAGGTGAAAATTAAATGTTTTAATGCACTCCAGGCATTTTTCTGTTCCATTCACCGTGAGTGGCAGTTGTCCTTCAAGTATTTCCTTTTAGATCGGAATTTTTTGGTTCTATGTTATGTTGCTGAACTTTTTTTTTTTTTTTGAAATTACTGCAGTGTATATGTGATAAAATACTAATCCGTGTGTATTCTTTCACTTTCAAGCCAAAGAAGGAAATCTAGGACTTTCCTACTTCTATATGTATTAGATTTGTAAAATTGTACATTTTTGGTGAAAATGGTACCTTTCAAGCAAAACTGCACTGGCAAAAGTGATACTTTTTATTCATGATAGATACATAAATCAAAATAGTGCTGCTTTAGGTGGAACCTTCTTCATGTCCCTTTTAGCAGTTTTATACCCTCCTTTGGCTTACAGACATTCTTAAAAAAAATTAGTTTTACCCTTTTCTGCAAACAAATGAGATAGTTCTCATCTCCTTCATCTGCTGCCGTTTTCATACCTGTGTTTTTCTTTCCAGTTTTGCAGTTTGCAAATTGTTGTTGCCATGATTCATTGGCTTAAGGGCTTTGCAAGAGTCTAGCAGGATAGCGGAGAAATTGTCACTGTCATGTTTAATAAAGAGCAATCAGAGGTGCAGCGCACAGCTTGTTTTCCAGATTTCCAGTGAAACTTCAAACAGCTTTTCTGCACGTGTTTGCTCCTGTGGAAGAGTCCTTGCTTTTGGTATTGAATGACTTCCTGCATGTTTTTTTGTTTTGGTTTGTTTCTTTCGGTCCGTTAACTGGAGGACAGTACTGTCCAAAATGATGGTAGAGACCCTTTTATTCCCTGTTTCCAGCTCACTGTCCCTTTGGCTATTTTCCTCTAGACCACTTCATGGCTGAATCATATGATGGGTTAGTGGTCAGATGTCCAAGGATGCAGGTCCTTCCCCCACATGAGGACCCAAATGTATTTGCAATACAGTGCTTGTCCTCATGAAGGCTCGAACGATATTCTTAGCTGTCAGAAGCAGTTCAGGCTCTGAAGGGCTAAGTATTGAGCAGCAAAAGCTTTTAGAGCTCTTGGGAGAAGGGAGCCCTCCTTCTGCTAGGGTTTAGTGGCGTATTGCAGCTATGGTTGTTACAGCCCTGGATGGCCCCTTGGGGACACCGTGTAGGTGACCTCACGTCTCTGCTGCCTCCCTGTTCCCTCCTTCCACTACCAGGCCCCATACAGGAGATGAGGACTTGCGTGCTGAGCTACGTCAGCCTTTGATGCCAGGCCGTTGTCAGAGTTTTGGCTTCCAGTATGAATTTTAAATATATTCATCCTCCGCGTGATTCATCCAACTTGAAAAGAAGGGAGAGGATCACAGGTGAAGTTTCTGTTTCCCTGGTGCACGCGAGGTTGTAAATGCAAAGGGGCAGGGAGAAGCCCACGGTGGATATGGAAGAGGAAGCACTAACATGGCAGTGTGTTGGGCTGAGGCAAGTGATGCCTCTGTTGATTTACGCCCTAAGTAAATTCTATTTGCATCTCCCTTTTAGCTAAGAGAAGCTAATTAGCCAGGCCCACCGTTGTCAAGTGGTTACATAAAGGCATGTGTAGATGTTAACACAAATTACAATCCTAATACTTTCTTTGTATCAACAAAGGACGTTCTCTCAACGAACATTCGCTTCTTAAACAAACAAAAAAAAAAAGCTGTTTTATGTGCTGTGTATGTGTACAAGAGCTAATTAACGGTAAACCCTGTATAACACAGGCAAATCCTTTCATAGCTGTTTTGTCTCCCTGCACAGCAGGACTTCAATAGATCTTCCCGGCAGCTTAGTGGCTCTGAAAAGATGATGCTGAAGGGAAGCCCACCTGTAATAAACTGTTGGTGTTCATGGCTCTTACTGCTCTTACTCTGCTCCGTTGCTCAGAGGAAAGCACTCCATGTAGTCTGTACTTTTATAGAATAATTATAGGCACTTCTAGAGAAGAGAGGAAAACATGTATAGAAGGAGGAAAAGTGGGCCTGAGAGTTCAAACTAAGCTATGTACCTATCCTGATTGGTAGAAGATGCTGCACTTGAGGTACTTCTAATACAGCGCTCTGATTCTGAACCAAAACTGATCGCTGAAGAAACAGATTGTGTTTTTTCTTCTGGAGGTTTTTTTTTTTTTTTTTTTTTTTTTTTTTTTTTTTTNCTTAGGAGTTGAGATTAGGAAAAACAGACTATTTTTGATCTTATGCCTATGGATTGGGCAGAGCTTATGCTTCACGCTTTTAGGAGAGATTGGCAGAGAAATCCCTGCTCTGCACGAGAATGTGATGCTTCTGAGCTAGACCTTTGCTGTGGTCACATTTATTGTCAAATCAACATTTTGCTGCCTGGGGTTTTAGGAGGAGTTTGGGGTATCTCTGTTGAAAATAACTTTTACTGAAGCTAGAAACAGAAAAAATGAAAGATGGCTGTACCAGATGCTATGGGTGTTCGTGGAAAAAAAGGAGAAGCATTAGGAAATTCCCAACTATTGAAAATGGATTGTTGGATTGAGTGGAAGACAAGGTGCAGTCCTAGCTCAATGGTTGCTGGTTTTCTTCCTTAACAGGCTAGACAGACTTTTTGCTGTGTTCCTTTTATAGGTTTGGCTATGCTAATGGTGTGGTGCAGAAATAAGATTATGCCATGAAAAAGTGACTTTGTTATACAGCAACAGTATACATATCTTGCTGCATTCCAGTGGGTTGCTTTTATAGCCTGAATTGTGGATTTAATTTAGATTTAATGCTGTTATAAATTATCTATTATTAAAATACAATTGTAGAGCTTTAGAAATATGTAAGTAGAAGAGTTGTTTAAACCTCAGTGAATGGTTTCTTAGTAATTTGTTAATATTTAATGTACACTAAATTAGAACTAAAGCTTGCAGTCTTACTTCCAGCTCTTCCGTATTTAGACAATTTACGTGACAAATGTAGTTCTTTTCAGAGTCCATCCAAGACTTAATTCTATGCATTGGGGCTTCCTCAGTGAGACCTGTCAGGTGCTGAAGAGCAACAAGTTTTGCATGGGATGGGAAGCTCTTGGTGGGGCTGTTTAGGACAGAACATTGATGGTCTGTGACTGTGTTTTAGGCATTTATTCCAGCAAATCTGCCTAGTTAGACCTCTCAAGCCAAAGCTACTATCTCAAATCTGTGATGGGAGGGGGACTGTGTTTTGGTGAGGAATAGATTATTCCTTTTAATGTCTAGCAAAATAATCTTGCAGGAATGTTCCCCACGTGCTCATTTTTCACAGTCTATTTAGACCAGGCAAATATTTCTCAGTATGATTAGATGTAGAACACCTGTCTGGGAGAAAATGTAATGACTGAAGTCTGAAGAAAGGCACATGCAAAGTAGCAAAATGGCAGTGCGTTTCTGTGGAAGGATTAATTTTATTAATAATGCTGTAAGTTTTTCTTGTAGTAGCTGCTAGAAAATTGACTGAAATCCAGTCAACCTTTGGAGCAGAATTGTGTGAATGGTTTGTTCAAGCAAGTTGAAAAAATGATAGTCATGATAGAGAAGCAGCAAGGTGCGTTTGGGCCTTCTCTCTCCTTGCTCTCCTGAGTCCCAGTGGGGTGCAGGAGCTATGAGAGATAAGAGGCATGGAAAATAACAGGGTCAACTATCTGCTACAACAGCTGGTATTGCTTTGGGGAGGGAGAAGAGGAGATTTGTGGCCAATAGAAGAAAACGTCTGGGATTTGAGGCTGGATCACTGTTTCCCCATATGTTTGGTCAGCTGTATTCTGTGAGTTTATTAGGTACTGGAAGAGGAGTATTGTTAGCAGCTGTAAGATGCATATAAAAGGCATTACCAGCAATAAATACTGGAATGCTCCGTCATGCCAAAATTTGGGAGGAGGAACTGATTCACTAAATGATCGTTCACCTTCATGTGGGCCATACTGTACGGCGAAGTAATCATAATGAAACAGCTGTTCTAGGGTCGAGGTTACTCTGAGCAGTATCCTTACCATGGACACAAGCTGTTTTTCTAATCAAGTCACATCTGTGACTATCAAGATCATAGGAGGTTGCAGTGTACAGAAATGCAAAAGAAAAAAAAAATATATCATTGATAGAGCTGAGAATAGAGACTAAGGGCAATACTCACCAAATCTGGGTTTCTTGGCTCCACTTACAGTCCATGAAGAGAAATAGATCTCTCTGGTGGCTGTGGATATGGGAGGGAAGTCAAGGTGGGTGGTTCAGAGCTTCCGAATTGACCCTTTCCTCTGCGTGGCCCCTTAGGGAAGTGCTGGTAGTTTGGCCATAATCCTGAGGAGCTGGCAGATGCACCAGGCTCCCTCTCTGTGTCACTTGCATTATCAAATTTAAGTGCTCTTGGATAATGCTGTGGCTTAGGAGAATTCCTGGGCAGGTCATGGTGTAAGAGATGATTCTGTACTAGCCTTCTTCTTCAAAAAAAAAAAAAAAAATTATTAGTTTTCCTTACCATTTTTTCCCATAGTTGAATGGGATTGCAGTTTTTTGATACTAAACAGTGGAAGGAAAGGGGTTTTTTTTCCTAATAAGAATTAAATTCTTGGGTAGTTCTTTTATGTGCCTTCTGTTGCACTCTTGGGCTTAAATCCAGCAGCTCCTTTTGGCTCCGAGTTGCTGCAGAGAGAAAGGAGGCCAACCCTGGGATGTGACGGACGAGGCTTCCCGTAGGGATTTGGAGGGTTTGGATATTTCATAGGTTGAAAAGCTCAATTACAGAAAACACTTAACTGGAATTTAAATGACTTACAGCCACTCACTGGTTGAACTGGGCAGAAAGAGGAGCCGGGTATTCGAAGGAGCTTCCTGCTACTGGTAGTTTAAAATACACTGAGATGTTCTTTGCTGCCGCGTGTTCTTTACAGTTTGACTTCCCACCAGAGTGAAGTGGGTGTCTCCCCGTGTCCTGCATGGGTACCAAGTGTTTCAGAGAACAAAGCAGCGAATAACTAATTTGTCACAAACCTGTGTCCTCAGAGACCTGCTTCTTTTTCCTGGCTTTGTGCTTCCCGAGTATTTGTGTGAGCAGACACCTATCTGCATGATTGTTTGTAAGCTGCAAAGAAAAAAATGGCACGTGTTAGACTGAAGCGAGCTGCCATCTGAAAAGCTGAGGAATTTCCATTAACACTGCTCAGAACTGGCTCGTCGTCACAGTCAGGCTGGTAGGGCAAAGCTGAGGGCAGCGTGAAGTTGTTTCTGAACCCTCTGAGCTTGAGTTGAGCCTTCTGCTTGAAAAGTTGTACTGGATGGAGGGTGAAGGTAACTTGCCTGTCTGCTTCTGTTAGAACAAATAATAGATACCAAAGCTATAACATTTTCCAATGAGGAAAATGCTATAAAAATCTGCCCTAAACGCCTTAATGCTCTTACTCGGTTTGAGTGGCCGACCGGGCGCCAGGAGTTACATCTTCTGTGCGCCCCAGCTCCCGAAGTTGCAGTCACTTACTGAGTTAATACACACAGTACATGCTCTTTCTCCAGCCCCCCGAGCCACGTAACAGCTTTTGTGTCTGTTGCTGCCTCGTGCTGCTCTCAACATTGCCGCTTAACGAACAGACCGCAGCGCTGCCGCCGCGCAAGCTCCTGTCTCGGCCCGTAGTGTCGTGCTGCCTCCGTTTAAGGAAAGCATGTTTTCTTGCTCTTCGCTTCACGTATACAGACACAGGCTGAGAGCAGGCTGCCCGGGTACCCCTGGCCCCGTTTATTGCCTCTAACGCGAGCGCTTTATGCAGGGAGGAACTTCCCGAGCCCGCGGAGGTGGCTCTGGTTTCAGAGCAGCCCATCAGCGCCCACGGTCATTACGGTTCCAGCTGCCTGTCTCTGAAGCAAAATATTACCCCTCCCAACGCAAATGGCCTCCCAACGCAAATGGGAAATATGACAAGTGTATGAAGAGCATTGTTCTTGATGAACTGGCTTCACCTTTGAGTCCAATCTAGTGAGTTTGAACTGGCTTTCTGTCACAGATAAATCAATCTACATTATATGGGGCCTGACTAGGCATATTTTAAAGGCAACGTTAATCCTTTTGCTTAAAGCACAAGTCTCAAAGCAAAGTCACTGTGCAAGTTCTAAACAGCAACCCCCCTTTTCTGCGTTGTGGCAGAAGAGAAAAACCTCAGCCTAAAAACATCAGGGATGCAAAATGTTTATGGGGAAAGAAGCCCATGAAAAAGACCCTATGTGGGTACTGCAGTCAGAGACATGCTGTTATTTATTCCCTGTCAAATATGTTAACCGTGAGTTGAAACTGAAAAGTCATGCCTAAAACTCCCTGTGCCCAGGGTTAACTCCAGCTCATTGCCAGCAAGGCTGAGCGTCTCAGCACGGTTTGTCCATCTCTAGACTAAAGGTCACTAGGGGGTCAGCCAGCATCACTCGCAGGAGGAAAGATCCTAGTCTGAACATGTGTCAGTCTTCAAACACCCTCGGATTAGGGGGAGAAGGGTCCTGGTTCTTGAAAAGGAAGAGCAAACCCGAAGGGAGGCGCAAGCCCGGAGCGCGGCGGCGCGAGCACCCGAACGCGCGGGCAGAGCCGGCCCTGGGGCTCTGCTGGGGGCGGCTGCACAGCAGAGAGGAGCTGCTCAAAACACACTTGAATTTACTTCTCTCTGAGATTGTTTATCTTCTGTAGTTTAATACCAAGATTAGCATTCCAGGATTAGCCGAGTCTGTTAGATCTCTGATAGTGCAGCTGAACTCCCTGTTGAGGCAAGGGATGAAGATTGCAGAAAGTCGGAATTGCCCATCAGGAAAAACTGATGCTTTGTTAAAGAAACCTTACAGGAAGCCACTGATAACAAATATTCAAAGCTGAAATATCAATATATCCTACGCGGATGTATGGATAAACCCTACTGGGGGTGGGAGCGAGGAGGCTCGAAGCGGGCTCTTTAGCAGCTTGCCTTCAGAGCTTAGTTTCCTTGTATGTCAGTCATACTGTGTGGGTTAACACCAGAGATCGACAAGCAGGTTTCTCTCTTACAGCATAGTTGTCTCCATGGACCAAAACTTGTGTCCTCTCCTTTTGCCCTCGCCTTCTGCCGTGTTCTCTAGTCTATGGTACAAAGCCCGTGTGCTTATGGAAGTCAGTAATTAGACTTTAATACTTGGTGCTCGGAGCACTGAGGGAATTGTAGGTGGTTTGATTTTTTGGAGAGGATGGGATGATGATACAAGCCTCCCTCCTGAGCATCCCTGTCTGCCTTGGCATACTAACTTTGAACTTTTTGTCTCAATTTTGGTGTGCGGGGATGGGATTAGATGCTTCTAAATACGAAAACACTGTGCACATTTAGGAAAGAAAAATATATTATTCATTTTTCCTAAGGGGATACTAGAATCTCACTTTCAACTTTGTCACATGTGCACACCGTTTCCAGTTTAGAAGGCAGGATTTTTCACATGTAGTGATTTTTATTTTTTCCTTCCCTCTCCCTCCCCCCTGCCACCCTTTTCAGTCATTAATTGGTCGTCTGCCTCGGCTGTGGGAGGGGTGGGCAATGGCAAATTAATTATATGGGGGTGGAATTATAATTCAGGGCCGCATTTCTTGGACAGCTACTTTCCAGCAGCATAAAAGTCCACAAACACCTAGTTGCTGTTTTATTTTTCATCCTCTCGGGTAGCTTTTCAGTGTGCAAATGAAGGCAGTGGCTGTATGAGCGGCTTCCCATGGGAAGGTTCCTAGTGGAGCTAGAATAAGCTCTGTCCATATTTATGCTGGATGTTCAGGACTGATCTACAGCTCTTTGCTTTGCCAGAGCCTTCCCAAGCCCTAACAGAGAAATGGGATCTCATTGCTTTTTAAACAACAACAAAAAAAATCTTCTCTTTGTTGAGGAAATTCTTGTCTCAGCATCAACGTTGCGCCTGTTAGTTTTCATGGGATTACTTTTAAGTTGGCAGTGGAGTAGCCCGAGATGGGCAAATACAGCTAGCTGCATTCACAAACAGTAATTGCTACGTGACAGTAATGCAACAATAATGTAAATGGATTAAGCCTTTAATGCCACTGGAGATAAAGGGTTTGTGTGTCCAGCTGTGCACCAAGCTGAACCCTTGGTGCACACATAGGAAAGATTGGATTAAAACACAACAGCAAAATGGGAGAAAGGTTTTGTCTTCAGCTACCTCTCTGATCACCACCACCTTGCAGGCATCTGTGTTAAACAACCTTAATAATAATATAAAAGGAAGGTAAACAGCCTGTTAATGGAATTCACAAGGCTATTAAATATGAATTATTGCAAACATGAGGATTGTAATGAAATAGTACAGGAGACTTGAAGAGGTTAGTGGAATATATAGAAAAAAAGCTCAGGCTAATGAATATAAGTAAAAACCTCAAACAGGTGATTGGCGCAGACAAAACCTAAGTGCTTGGAAAATAATGGACATGTGGCTGGAAGCAACACTCTGACGTGGTCCCCAATGGCACCAGCCGGCAGAGAAGCCAGAGACTCAGAATTTGCTCCACTCTCAGGCAAAGTGCTTGGTGACTTTGGGGCTAGCAGGGTGAACAGGAGCTGCACGGAATAAAATTGCACCCGTTCAGGTCGGTAATGGTTGTGTGTCTTGGGGTTTTTATGTGAGGATGGCGGAGCTATGAGTGAAGGCAGCAGTTCACTAATTGTGTCCCAAATAGAACTTTCTCTGCATTTTATCTGCTTGTTTAATGCTTAATTATGTTTTTTTGTTTTT
>VZSV01000046.1:1938605-2014466 GCA_013398735.1 Nothocercus julius
CCTGGAGTTTCAGGTAAAATACACAGAACACTGGAACCTTGAGTTACTTACAAATATTTGGCCAGCTAAGGGTTGCACTTTAAAATAATTAACCTCCTTTACGGGCCTTTTAAAGATCAGAGGGGCTCCAGCAAGTAGGTGAATTTCAACTTTTTAAGTTTGACATTAATGACTATAGTAAAAAGTTCTTGTTCAGTGATTTTTTTTTTTAATCATTTTCTTTCAAATCACTAAAAATAATTAGAATTTCTTTTTAAAGTTGGAGAGAGTTGGCATGGTGAATCATAAACATTCATTTGAACCTTTATACTTTTAACAATAAAGGGATGCAAGCAATTTAGAACTTCATTTTATTTCCTTGACTAGCCATTATGTCTCCTTTGGAACTGTTTACTCCTAATGGTCTATCGTGTAAATGTTTTCAGTGTACATGGTACCATAAAACTGTAATTATTTATTTTGACAGCTGTTATGATGGTTATTAATAAGCACTTGAAAGCCTGGAGGTCTCTTTCCTGTTCTGTCAGTCTGTAGTTCCGTGGTATTTGTTAGAAATAGGATTTTTCAGGCAACGCAAAGAAAATACCTCCTGTTCAAGAACGTTAGTCAGAACTAGCTTCCTAAAGCTTTTGATGCCCAGGTCTTTTCAGTGTTGCCCATGAAACAGTTTTTCATGTCAGCATCTTGGAAAGCCTATGTCAAATGAGGAGTAAAAAAACAGAGTTTGGGGTGGATGTGTCAGGTCCTTTAACGTGAATTCTGCCCTCCAAATGCCAGAGTAATTGAGTACAAACGCTGGCTGTTAACGCTGCCAGGTTGTCAGCTGAGTCACGGCACCTCTTGCTTTGCCTCTTTCTTGGGCAGGATCCTTCTCTCCACTGATGTATGAGGACTCTGCAAACATGGGCACTGAGTCGGACCAGGTGAAGCTCTGAAACTGCTGCCCTTTCTGTGCTCATGCAGTACCTACCTAATGCCAGTCTGCTGTGCCTTGGCAGTCTGGAAAAGCAAATTAATAATTGCAGATGGTGCTGCTCGAGATCCTGGAAAGCTAAGGGAGTTACAGACATAGCAGAGGGGCCAACAGCCTTGTGCAAAAGCGGAGCCAAGCTTGGCATTCTTCGCAGGAGCTTTTTGGCTCCATCCAGCACAGCAGCCTTTGGATCCAGGATTTGGCTGTCCTGAAAAGCAATAGCAAAGCCAGAGGGGTGCAGCCATTAACTACTGACCCAAATATTTATTCATAGTACTAATAAACCAAGAGTGCTGAGAGGGTGCTTGCTAGTAGGAATGACTTCCTTTGTTCAAGTGTTTGCTGTTGTGTGTGTGTGCTTTTTTTCCCTCTCCTAAATGCGTGAGCTTGTGAGTTAATGCACTTGGAGCTAAAGGAGGAGTAAACATAGTTAAAGCATTGGCAGGAGAAGCTACAGGTGCCTCTATCTTCATTTTGCCATTGCAGATTTGCTTTTGCCATCAAAGTGCATGTTGTGTCACCTTGTCCACACAACTCCTCCCATGTGCATGGTGGTTTGAAAAACAATAAAACTGATGCACTGATGTAAAAAAATTATATAGCAATGTTGCATCTTAATGGGTTTCCCCTGACTTCCTATTTGGACTGACTTAGAAACTCTGGTTATAAGACAGTTCATAAGCTTTCTTGGTAATTGTGTTTTATATAACCAGCTATTCCTCGGTCTCTTTCCCTGCTTCCCAATAAAGTCTCTAATTCTGATTGCTAGAACTCCTCTGATTGCGGCAGGAGTTATCGGTGGCCTCTTCATCATCGTCATTCTGGGCCTGACGTTTGCTGTGTACGTTCGGCGCAAGAGCATTAAAAAGAAGAGGGCCTTGCGAAGGTTCCTGGAGACCGAGGTGAGGACTTGTCCTTTTTCACGGGGTAACTACGCATTTGGGAACACATACACAGAGCTGATCTGGATTTTTATCAAGGATATTCAGGACCAGTCCACTTCTTAGTGAAGTCTGTGCATCAAGAGCTTGCTGTTGGCTCCAGTGCCTGTCTCACCTTTATGGTCCATACTTTGTTGAGTTTTTTGGTAATAAACATAACGTGTTTAACAAAACAAGATGGGCTTCGCAGAGGATTGCAAGATGAGCTCCACAGCAGAAAGTACATAATGGAGCTATAGGGCACAGTCGTGTGCCACTCCATGCACTCTTGGATTTGCAAGGAATGGAGAGCGTGCTCTAGAAAGTTATTAAAACCTGTGTCAAATCTTATCTTCCAGCTGTTGCAAAGGTGATTACTAGATCTCCTAAGCCCTATAGATCAGAGGTACCTTAAAAGCAATGGTACTATGGAACTAGGATCCCTCTGCTCAGGAATACTGTTAGCTAGTGAGTCTTTGAGAGAGCTTTATTATTAACACTATTTTCTGTTCTATTATAAATGTCCTTCTCTCATTTATCTCCACTGCATAGCCTGGGAGCAAGTGATTTATGAATCCCCTGTTTCCTTAGGTATCTTTCTACTAGGCCCGATTTTGTGTTGCTTGTTAAATACTGTTCAGTTGTTTAGAAAATGTAAGAAATACCCAGTGCTTTTAGATACATAAATCTTGCCATCATGTGGGCCCCTACTTAACCGTAAGTGATTTTACACAAGGATTTTTCATTGCATTTAGAAGATACTGGCTTGGAAGTCCCAGGTCTCGCTCTGCATTTGGTCAGACACAAGCCGGGGCTGACAGCAGCTCCTCAGGGAGGGCAGTCTCCTACTGAACATGCAGGAAAGCTGTTATCTGGGCTTAGAAACTGCGAATTGAGTCAGTAGCATCCTCAGCTAAACAAACAAACTGCCGCGGCTTCAGCTAAAGACTTTATTTCTGGCTGAAGGCTATAGCAGACCTGTTCTTTCTGTGGATCCTTCTCAATAAAACTCTACAAACATTTGGTCATCCCCACAGCACTTCCCTCCCTGCCACGGCTGTGTTGGCGGATTGTGGCAGAGAAGCCGTTTTTATCCCCTGCAAACTGGAAATATGGAGGTTTACTGCCCCTCTGACCCTTTTTCTCTTACAGCAAACCTCCCTTCTTTCACCACCTAAGCACTGGGCATCTAAATGGAAAGGAGGAGAGAGTAATGACTCTTTTTCACCTCATAAATTATTTCTGTGATTCCCTGGCTTGTTACTGCTTTTTTTTGTTTTTTTTTTTTTTTTTTTTTTTTTTTTCTTCCTCTGCTCATTTCCAGCTAGTGATGCTTCTACCTGAACCAGAGCAGTCGGGTCAGCTAATTAAGCAAGGTGCTACCAGAGCCATAGCAGTAATGCTCAAACTGCAGCGCGCAGGGCGTTTAGCCTGGTAAACCGACAGGCTGAAAATCCTGAAACGGTTTCAAAACAGTTTGACTAGGAGCAGCACTGAGTTATTTTTCCCAAGATGCCAAGAAAAAGGCGTTTTTTTTTTTTTTTTCCAGTGTTTTGCGTTGGTTTTAAAGCAGCATTGTTTTTCTGACAGAGGTGGCACCATGTTGAGATCTGAGAACATTTTAACTGGAGGTGGTGCTGGGCTTCATTCATCGAGTTTCTTCAGACGTGTTTTTTGTCTTGGGTAGATACTTAATTTTGCCTTTTTCAGTAAATAAATAAATTATAGGTACACTGTTAAGAAATTCTGTCCTTAAAATTGTCCTCTGAGGTGGTGTAGAAAAAGTTTAGAAGAGCAGTCCCTTCCCAGAAACAGAATAAAAACAGCATGGGCCATTAAGTCAGGATTATTAAAAGGAAGTATGACTGACTTGAAAGGTGCTGAAAGAGGCAAAAATGTAAGTTGTTGCACTGAAAATAAATGCTGTATCTCTGCCCTGAAAGTATTTGTACTGCCTCCATTAGCAAAAATCCTCAGGTGTGTCGTTGGGACCCTGGTTCAATTTTGAGTTTGTAATTCCATCACACAATTCCTAGCAGAAGATAGTGCATATTGAGTGAGGGTTTTCTCCATCAGGTTTCCTGGTTTCTTAGCATTACCCATGTACTTTAACGGTGAGAGATCTCCCCCAGGCTGGCAGATCAGAAAAACTCATTGTTGTATTCCAGTGTTTACTTGGACTGGATCTTTTCAGTATGAACCTCTTGTCACATTTTCAGTTATTTAACACTGTTGGATTTGCTTTGATAGCTCGTGGAACCCTTGACCCCAAGTGGCACGGCACCGAACCAAGCACAGCTTCGTATCTTGAAGGAAACGGAGCTAAAACGCGTTAAGGTTCTTGGCTCTGGAGCCTTTGGAACGGTGTACAAGGTATGTGTGTATTTTTGCTATGCACAGCAGTGAGCAGCCTCGTTTAATGTTTGAACAGTGAAGTTTTTGCATTGCAGCTGAGCATCTCGTAGCACTCGGGTTGTGGGGCAGGAGCACGTCTTCAGGCTAAGGTCTTGATTTCAGCTTTAATCAGACATGAAAACGTTGCTCCTTGGGGTGGTTAGTTCTGTTAATTCACTTTTAACAAACAGGTTCAGAACCTGCCCAACAAAATCCCCATTGGTTAAAGAAATCCTGGATTTGCTCGCCACATGCAGATCTCCATGACATGCAGTAGTTCTTCAGGAACAGGTCAAACAGCCACCAAGCCATCTGGAGAAAAGGCAGTAGGTCAGAGCATTGATACATGTTTGTCTTCAAGCTGGGGGGAAAAATGGAGGAAGTGCAGATTAGGGGACAGCACTACAAGGCCCTGGGAATCCATTTTGAAAATCATCAGTTGGAAAGCACATAGTAAGGTGATATGGGTAGCGTATAGTTGTCAAGAAAGCAGCAGTAGATAGCACAGGTGGAAAGGCAGCCCAAGAGATGCATAGCTTGTGAGTTTCAATAGCGATGTTTATTTTTTTAGGTATCGTAGCTTTGAATTCTTGGCTAAGGTTTGGTTAGAGAAATAGCCCCCAAGTGGTTTACTCAAAACAGATTATTCCTGAGGTGTCGTATTTCTGCATTATAGTATGACCTACCTGTTGTTGATACTCAAGAGCTGGAGTTAAGCGATAGCTGCAGTGGGTTTAGCATTAAGAATAGTACAGGAAATCCAGATTTTTGTTTAATTTTATGGGAAGCAATGAACAGCATAAAAGTTAGGTGTACTTATCAAAACTGTGATTGTGACTAGGAAAACGAAGCAGGTGTAATAATAAATCCTTCACATTGCCTAAGTGTAAAACTAGTTTTGTGGGTGTTTCTATTTTATAACTCTGTGTATGCTGACTTAAGAGTTCCACAGTCCATAACAAAATACTGCAGAGTCCATAACAAAATGCAATGACAAGAAGTGAGTCTCTGAATCAAGATGTTATCATTGTTGTCTTTTTAGTCTTATACCATTTTTCCTTGTCTTTCTAGGGTATTTGGGTCCCTGAGGGAGAAACTGTGAAGATTCCTGTGGCCATTAAGATCCTCAATGAGACCACCGGTCCCAAAGCCAATGTGGAATTTATGGATGTAAGTAGGAGATGATCAGCTTCAGTTAGTCTGGGGGGGACCTCTTTGTAGAACACAGAGATTGTAAAAATAAATTTCTGCTTGTTTTTTTGTTTCCTTATATTTAAATAATAGAGGAAAGATTGTGAACAGGACCAGCATTGTCCTGATGTTCAGCACTACAATACCATCTCCCTAGAAAAACTTAGTTGTTCAGATTTTTTTTGTAGGAGTCATCTCCCTCTTGCCCTTAGTCCTCCATGAGCTGTCCATGTATGACATGAATGAATAGCATTCTCTGTTGCAGCAGTGTTTAAAAATAAAATAAATAAATTGCAGCCTTGGCTGAGGATAGATGAGTTCTGCTTCACTGAAACTGTACAGTTAGGCATATCTACATGATGCAGTACTCTGCCCGGTGTAGTTCACTGTTTGTAGATATTTCTTCTCCAGAACTGTCAGTAAGTACATGGCATACTGTGTTACTGAAGGGCTGGGTTTCTCACTATGCTGATATCATGGGCCTTAAAATGCCCAGAGGTTTCTTATGGATGGGCATCCCAACAGCAGAAAGCAGAATCTCTTCTGTCCTGCATACCAGATACTTTATCTTTCCGTGGCAGAGAAGGGAGTAAGAGTTGTCGTGGTGGAGCATCGCGCCACGGAGGTGGGTGTGCGCTGGCGTAGAGCTCCTGGTTTCAGCAGTTCAGCCTCAGCTCTCTCCTGCTTTAATCTTCTTCAGAACAAAGCACTGAGAATCTGGGAGCTGTCTGCAGCAGCGAAGCACAGAAAGAGGGGGAAAGATCTGTGAAAATACAGTGCGTTTTAAAAGCCCATTTACTTTCCTTACCTAGAATATCGTTAGTAAGAAGCGAAGATCCTAATTTTTGCGAGTGTTCTGTGTTCTCAGAGACCATGCACTCAGTGTTTAGCTCTGTCCAGATCGAACCTCACTGACACGCTGAACATGCAAGTCATGTGCAGTGGCAGTTTTTGGCAAGGCATAGGAATTTGCACTTTTTTCTACATCGTAAATTACTAGATTCCTCATGTGAACTTTAAAATTACGCAGTGCTTTTACATCTTGAAGATCTGTTCAGTGTGTAAGTTTAATTTAATTAGCGCTAATAAGACTATAAACCAAAAGAGGATTTTATTCCCATTATATTGTCTACGCTGTCATCTAGAAATGAGCAGATCTATACAATTACCATTTTAGATATTTCAGACAAATTACCATGTGTGAATTCTCAAGCAATTGAATTAAAGCTATATAGATCAATGTATATTCTGTGCTCTGCATGGAACACCACACATTTATGCTGATGACATCAGTGATGATTGTGCACAAAAATAACAAAAAAGAAAAGCATTTCAGCTCTACTCAGAAAGTATGAATTACTCTGAAAGGATAAGGAGGATGAGATGTTTGCTTAATGGACAAAATAATGATCAAGATGCTGCTAATGGTAGATCTCCAGAAAGAAAAGATCTGGTTTTCATCATTTTTCTGAAGCAAGTGTGTGAGGAGTGGGAGTCCCCTGTACTCGAGTCTGCTGTCAGCATTCAGCTCTCTGGATTCTGTCCTCCAGCAAAGCAAATTGGTTGTACTCTATTTAAGTCAGTGCAATAATTCAGCTTGTAGCAGGATCAGATCCTATGTATTTGTTAAATAGAAAAATAATGGTATTATCTCCTTTCTTGGTGTTAAATAACCTTGAAGCGCTGTACAAATAAAACATATAGGCAGAGTTGCTTGCCTTAATTCAGTGGACGACTTTTGCTTCTGGTGTATACATCGTAACATCTAATAAATAGCTCAGAAATTAGGGAGGTTTTTGGAAACGAGAGATTATAACCGTGAGGTTCAGCTACATTAGGAAAGGTTCTGTGTTTAACAGTCCTTCATGGGCTTCTGACCCAGTGGTCAGAAGGTGAGCAAATAATAACATTTTGTTTTGGAGTAATAATAATAAAAAATTGGACCTCACCATCAGTTGGTATCAGTCACAATGAAAAGTACTAAGGTGTTTTGTGTTAGCACTGCATTTGATGTATGTACTGTATGTCTGTAACATCCTTTTCTGTGTAGGCTTGATGAGGAAGCAGATTTAATTTCATTCTTTTGAATAATTGCTCATGTGATTGTGTAGAAATTCCTGCCATCTCACTTCCTAACCAAGTAATCTATTTTCCAAAATAAGCTCCTTAAAGAGATACTTTTTATGTAATAGAAGGACTGAGATATTGTTTATGATTTTAATGTGGCTAGTCCTTCCTTTTGCAGAAATGACATAGTTTTAAACTGAGAAGTTTTCAGGACGAGATGAGGTGGCTTAACGTCTTTCATTGCTCTGCAGTAAGTTATAGTGGGAAAACGTGTATTACTCCTCCTCAGTGAGGTTTTGGCCAGTATAACTGTGCTGATAAAACTTGATACTGTTAAGTGATACTATTAGGATACTATATGAGAGACATCTTGTCCAAGTGTCCCGTATGCTGGTTATCAGTGGGGACAGGAGCGTGGTGGGAAGGAGGTGGTGATGGTGGCTCAGCCCCTTGGCTTTCATTTTTTTTCCAACTTGAGCAGTACAGGTGTGCTCTGGTCAGCAGCATGTCCTTGTGCTTGCAGTAAAACTTGCCTGCAGAAATAGCTGCTGGAAATGGCAGTGGCACAGCCTGGAAGCTCTGGCTGCAACTGGTGCTGCTGGCAGGATGCAAGTGCAAAGGTGCCCTGCGAGGTGCTGGCGTTCTGCCCAATCTTGGGCTAAAAGAGTGAAGAATGAGAGTTTGGCTCCTGGGCTGTCATTTCAGCACTCTGAGCACCCACTAATGGATCTTTAATGACTCTAATGATACAGTGCATGATGTTAGCGCCTGCTATGGCCAAACACCTCCCATCAGGGGATGATGAATTGGCTGTCACCAAAAAGTACATTCCTTATATGGAATTTTTCTTACGGGTATTGTGGCGGAATCTGTTTTTCCTGCTTTTTCCACACAATCCCAGTTAGCTCTTTTTATTTCGCCCTGCTCCCCACTCTCTTGCGTAGTGTTTATCACTGCAGAAGTCCCATACCTCATGCATCACCTTAGGGCTGGCAACACTAAGAAAATACGAGGGTCCTGAGCTTTGGCAGAGGGAACAGCCTTCTTACTGGGAGAAGACAAGGCAAATGTGTGACAGTAAAACGGGGATTTGCGATTTAAGTTGCAAAAACCAGTTTCCCTCATTAGTCTCAAATTATTTGACTGTGTTATGCTTGCCCAATAAGTCCAAGCAGCCTTTGGCCTGATCAGATGGTTTGACATCCAAGCAGATGCTCTGCTTACAATGTAATACATTCCCAAGTCATGCCACAGTTGGGAAACATCAGAATCTAAAAAAAAAAAATCTTAAAACAAGCTTGTTGTGGGGAAACAGGCAATTGCTGAGGTCCCCCTCTCTACCCATAAGCTTGGTGTTTCCAAGAAGTAATCCGAGAAGCTATGATTTTTATCCAGGCTTTTGATCCACTTACAAGTTAAATCTATCCTGTCTGAACTTAAATGCTCCATTATCTGTTAGGAAATAATTAGAGGCTGCAAGCACAAGTCTGCATGCACGGAGTTCACTGGGAGTCCCTGAGCTCATTGAGATGAAGACAGTTTGACTGATGCTGGTCAGCTGATACTGGGCCAGGAGCTAATAATAGAAGCCAGCGCTGCTTAGCTAGGTGAGAAAGTTAACACGGGAAAAATTAAAGTGAAGGGTTTGGGATTTATGGTTGGAAATAAATTCTACATTCTCATTTGTTTCCTGGTAAGAAGCTTCAAAAGCAGTTGGTTTCTTTTATGGTTTTATAATTAAGATCTAGGAGCCTTCTTGACTTCGCCTCAACTTAGTGTGGTTCCCTGCCATCCCTAGGAGCAGCTTCCAGTGAGCAGGAGGGCATTTGTCAAGCAGTGTGCAAAGGCAATAAATGACAATGACCTCCACCAGGCACGCAGCAAACAAATTAAAGCTGCATAAAGGGGGTTGATACCCTCGCCTTTTCTTTCATCATGTTTGCCTGTCTGGTCTAATTAACTAAATTAATAAAGCAATCAGTCTTCTTTCACTGTCAAGTGAAAGAGAAGCAGCTTTTTGGAAATTATAAGCTCCTTTTATAGTAAAGAAAAGTGCTCAAGACATACCAATCTCAGAGGTTTATTTTTATTTCAGAGGTTTCAAGAGAGAAAAAAGTCACCCGGCTCACCAGGCCAAGGGCTGGAGGTGAAGGACATGGGAGTACAGGTGGTTACCGTCTGCAATTCAATTCCTGCTCCACTGAAAGGCAGGAGGAGAGACCTGCATGGATCTAGGGGCTTGCTTTGTGCCTTCAGGTGTGTCTGGCTGCCCCATGGCACCCAGGCGAGGGAAGGTGGGAGGTGGTTTATCTTCCCTTGGTTTCTGCTGCTGGCGTTACACTTAGGAGAACTCTGAGCTGGAGCTTCTGGGTTCTTTTTACTGCTCCTTGACAGCGTTGAAAGACCTATTGGGGCTTGCTGTAAGTTGCTTGTGAAGTTTTACCGTTGATGATTTGCACTGAGGCTTCCTGTCATATAGGTGACAGCACGAAGAGTTTTGCCTCTCCATTGCATTATGCTTAATTCAATGTAGAATCATCAGGGTAGTGACACTTATGACCTAGATCTTCGTTAATCCCTGCAGATGCTTAGTGCAAGACTTGTTCAAGTCTGAAAAGGCAGCGCAATCCCACTGAGAGTCCTGGCATGGGGCATCCCAGTCATTCAAGACTGCATGGCCTTGAACTACAGCTAAAAGGGCAGCTTTAGGATCAGATGGAGTTCTGTATGTCAGCAGTGAGCTGTTTTCCCTTGTCCTGCTCTCCTCTCTGTAAACAACCTCCTTTGCAGTGGGCTAAAGTGCTCTCGGCAGGAACAGCGGGCATCTGCCCGCTGCTGAAGGCTAATGCTGGCGCCATGGGAAGGTTAACTGCTTCAAGGCCACGTTCACTTTTATTTCCACCTGAAGGGGTGATTTTCTTTTCAATATTTGCTTCCCCTAGGAATTTTTCCTTCCACAGTAGGAAGGAAAAAAATCTCTGAAATCAGAGAGTAGATTTCAGTTTGGTTACCAAACCACAAAATCAGTTATTTGAGTCGTTGTAGGTTGTTTTTACATAACAGTGTAAGAGAGAGCTCCCCCTACAAAATAAATAAAAATTGAGCAGGCCAAGGATTGGGAGTGTCAAAAAAGGGCAACAGGAGGGGCAGAAAAGTGGTGCTGGAAGAGCAGCGCAAGTCAGCACATACCACTTCAATTAGGAGACTTTATCTGAACCTCTTGGGCTTTGTGTCTCCATGGTGACTTTTCTTTTTCTGTTGCTTGCTGAAGAGTGGCCCTCCAGCTCTTGGCACCGTGCTACGTGTTGCCATCCTTTGCTGTATGATCGATCTGGCCCTGAGCCAGGAAGCTTTCCTCCAGCCTCATGCTTTCCCAGGACCCAAGCACTTTGTGTCTGGATCAGGACTTGCAGAGCAATCTTCATCACTTAGTGCAAGTCTCTCCTGGATATTGTCCAGCCGTGAGGTCAGGGGCTGGCGCTTCAGCCCGATAGTGCCCACAGGTGCCGGCCGTTTCAGTCACCCAATGATTTATGATGATTTAAGGAGGAAGAAAAGACTTTTCTTGATATCTGTGTAGGAACAGATACTGTTGAAGCAGTAGGTTACAGCTGGGAGACTTGTACTGAAATTCATGGGAAAGCAGCCTTTCTTCTACATGAGCAGAGTGTAAGAGTGCTTGAAGTCTTTGTAGGGTTTTCTGATGTCTTCAAATGCAAGGTGTAGAAATGAAACTATGACAAAACAGGATCAGGTGGGAAGTAGGGTTACCAAATAATGTTTTATGTGTTAATCAGAAGAAGAAGCTGGCACAGTTACCCAGTTGTAATGCAGATGTTGGCACTGAGAACTGGGTGATTACTACTGACTTACCACTAAAAGGAACTTAAAGCTTGTATTTAAGAAACCTCTTTATGTTTTTTTCTTTGTGCCTGCAGGTCGCATTAGCACTCTAAAGTAGGCACACATTAATGTTTGAGTTTCTAAAGGGCAATGCGTATGCAAGAATGTTGCCACACTGGTAATAAATGAGGGGTTTTATGGGGTCTTTCTTAATAAAAAAGGAGGTACTGTTTCTGTAGCCTTATCTGTAATGCATCCCAAACAAGCCATCGTGAGTTCAAGGTTAACGGTGAGCCCAGTGAGGTTCGACGGAACGACCAAAGAAGAAATGTCCTGGTATTTCAGTGAGAGGAGCCGGCTGTAAAACCGTGTGCGTGTGCTGGCTAATCACTTTTGAAGCCCACTCGGCTGTGATTAGCTCCGTGCTGGACCGAGGCAGGTTACCACGTTCCGGGCCGCTTGTGGGCGCTGGCTGCTCTGGCTCCCCACGAGCACTAGCACGGGCTGCAACTGGCGCGTCAGCAGCAGACGAGAAAGTGAGCACAAGGCCCCAGAGGAGCAATGCATTTTATTTGCCGTACTTGTTTTCACACGGCCAAAGTGCCGACCCAACTTTAAGTTCAAGAAGAACAATCTTTTTTTTGTTGTAGTGAGAATAGGAACATACTAGACAGTCCAGCACTTGTGATGAGTCCCAATTTTAATTAAATTTAATGGTAAGGAAGCAGGGGCTCATGAGAGCTGAGCTTGAAGTGCCACTGTTGAAATATATGCTGTTTTAAAAGTCTTCCAAGACTCTGTGGTTTGCAATACTTCTTCCTTAATGCTTTGCTGTAGATAACCTTTGAAAAAAAAAAAAAAAAAACTTTTTCATAACTATGTACTGATTCAGGCACCTCTCATACAACAATAACTGTCACAGACTTAGAAAAGTAATTAGCATTTGTTCATATTAACATTCTGCATGCTACTTAACATTGATAAGCAGCGGTAGGGACAATTGCCTGTCACAGAGATGTAATGTAAAAAATAGGAGAGGGAAATCTGGTACATGACTGGGTTGTTGATCATCTTTGTAATATTTTGCCAGTTCGTTTTAGACTTCAGTGCAATAACTAGGATAAACAGAGATAAGAGTGGAGGTCGTAATGTGGCTGACAGTCCCTAGATCAGTAATTGCAGGTTTGAAATGCTTGGCCCTCCAAAACTGAAGTCATAGTTCCACAAATGACAGCATTCGGCAGAGCAGTGTTTTGTGCAGCGACTTTGCTGTTGTTGCTCAGTGTAATTAATATATGGCATCTTTTGGACCAGTTAAGCCCAGGCCTTGTTCCTGTCCTGGAGGGCTTTCAGTTAAGGTAGATGCAACGGATTAATACTAAGCAGAGGAATTACTATTTTTTACTCCCTTTTTAGGCACGGGTCTCTTCGAATTGAACACAGATCTTGTAATGTTTTTGAGCAAATTTTTTAATGGTTATTAATAATTTGTTTTAAAATGCTTTGGAATGTTTACTTAGGCAGAAATTGTGAGATTTGTTTTGAAACAAATCTGTTTTATCAGCTTAATAAGAATGAGTCTAAAAAAGTCTTTGGATAGTGCTGGCCACGAAAGCCTGCTAAGTTAAAGAAATTGGAGGATACTTGGTGTAAGGCAAACCATGTATTAGCAGCAGAGGAGATATTAGGGATTCTTAACTCTCAGTTACATATAAAGTGATTAAAATTGTATCCTCAGGGGTTCTGCTTGCTTTATATAGAATATCAGATATTTAATTGCATAGACAAATACGCGTTGTACAAACTAGGATTAAATAGTGTTCAGCTAGACCAGGGCCTGTTGTTATCTTAATGCTTTGCATGACAAATGAGATAAAAATGTTTAAGAAAATGCAATTACTTACATTTTTGGAGCTCTGTTAACAAATTGCAGCCGTGTTATATTTACTCAATAGTAACTCCAAAAGCATTCATTGATCAGTGTGCATAGTTAAATGCTGTGATATGGAGCAGTGTGGATGCAGTGGTAGGAGACTGTTGAGCTACGATCAAATATCTGTTGTTTCACAGGGCAGATCATGTGTAACAGAGAAAAATGTGTTCAAATGCAAAATGAAATATTTAAAATAATGCATCGTAATAAAATATTTTCCCAAGTGGCTGAGTTGTGGAGAGCAGGCAGAAAGAGTGGGAGGAGTTGGTTTTTTTTTTCTTGAGCAGTGAGCAGATGGGAAACATTCTCCGATGTTAGCTCTTTTCTGAGGATGTGAATGCAGTTTCCTGTCTGGTTTTAATATCCACAAATGTGTTTTATCACCACCGCCCACCTGCCTGTATAAATGATACCGGATTCCCGACCACTTTCAAATTCACATTGGCCTGTCTCTTGCTGGCAACTGTTAACTATTCCCTCCTCTCCATGTATCTAAAAAGGACAAGTTAATCTGCTTCCAAACTTCCCCTCGGTGAACAGACTTGTAGGATCTCTGGTGATGGGCAACAACTTGCTGCTGCTTTGGCATTTCACTAGCACAGAACATTTCTTAGGATGACCAGAAATATCAAGAACTTGGTGTCCATTTTAGCTTCATGGGGTGCCTCTCACAGGCACTCTGTATTCTCTGGTCCCGGCAGGAGGTCATACTATGGTTATACAGGTCTTCAAAAAATTTTCGAAAAAACCCAAAGGAAAAGCAAATGCATACAGCAAGTAGTTGATTTGTTGGATGAGCTGTGTGTCACTCTAGTTTTGTTGCCTAAAAGTCATCCCAAATAAATAATTGCTGCTATTAACTAGGAGGAAATACTGACAGTGTAATAGTGGCTGGGGTTAGTGCTTTAAAATCAGGATGCACCTTTCCTGTGCTTTAGAGCTTGAGAGCAAGCTTGCAATTTGTGTGGCCCATCCATGTAGCTGGAGTGAGTAATTCTCTAGTACTAATATTGGCACTGTACGTGTGACAGCCTGGGGCTTTCAGGCTCTCTAGTTGTGCTTCGTTTGCCTGAAGTTTCTTCTGCTGTGTCTCTTAGAAATGGTCCTTCTCCCTATCTTTCCTAAACAGCTGCAAGGTACTGCTGGCTGCTGAAAAGCAGTTTCACCCCAGTCAACCTTTTCGCAGTTGCTGTGGGAAGCACTACGCCAAGAGAGGAGGTTCGGGGGTTTCACTTGTGCAGCCCGTTTAGCTGCGTAGTGCTCTGGAAGTTCTGGTTTGAGGTGTTATGCTGTAGTAACAAAGTAAATGTTTTTGTGATTGGGGCAAATCATAGAAGGGAATGGAATGTAACATAAATGATTATTATGCTCTATTCATAGAGCTGTTGCTTTACAGATTTGTAGGAAAATAAGTATTCCCTCTAGCAATATTGCAAGTTTGTTTAGGTGTTATTTCCCTATAACTATCTGTCTTGACTTCTCTATTTCCATAAGATCTTATCTTTATGGAAGCGTGCACATGGCTACAAACACAAACTAATCAATGCAGTTGTGTATTAATTTGGCTGTGGTTTTCGCACTGGTAAAAGCCAGCTGGCCATTAGTTCAGGCCAGTTTGCTCTTCAGATCATGAGGCCTTGGTAGTTTGGTTCTCACCAAGGGAGAGAGAGGACGCAGAGCAGTGTCCTAAGCAGGACCATGCATTGGAGATCAGATGTAGAATTTGATTTGAGGGTTATTGCTGATGCCATGATTTTAGTAGCATGAAAATACCATTATTATATTGTTACCTGTATGTTTATTATCCTAAGACTAGGAAATACCCAAATCTTAACTCAGGGAGAGATGTGAAACCTTGAGGCATAAGGCAGGAGAATGGCAGGTGAATATTGTTAAAGAAAATACTGTGAGCCAGGAAAAGTGTGGAAGCTTTTGATGACTTCATGGTTAACTGACACCAGCATGGTCAAAAAAATCAATTTTTGTGTCACACCATCCAGGGATGCCTGTTTTGTTTAAATAAAATCTTCCCTTTGCAGTACTTGAGTGCTGAGTGTGATGCTGCGTTCGTGCATTTGAATACAGATGAGTGAAACGTGGAAATGAGAAGTCTCTTTTGAATTCTCAAATGTGAGAAATGAACTGCCTGAGTTATGAGCAAAATATGTCTTTGATTAAAACGACTCTTAATGTTGATAGTACACTTGATGAAATCGGGTTTCCGTCTGCTGCTGTCCCTTTAAATTGATCCTGAAGGCGAGAAGAGCTTTGAGTGTGTGATTATAAAGTCAAGCTTTTCAGTAATATCAGAAAATTTCAAAGCAACAACCTAAGACTCTTCAAAAGGAGTGAGAGCACGATAGATTTTTTTCTGCATCGCTCATTCCTGAGACCTTGCCATCTTATATCAAAACTCAAAGCAAGAGCTCCCTCCTCCTGAAAGGAATCTGCAGCTAAGGCTGAAAATGTTTATAAACTGGTCAGTGGTTGGGTTTCTTTCCCTTCCCATTCTCATGCAGCTGAAATGATTGCAGTGCACCTTTAAAACTTCAAACGTTTTGCTAGTTGCATCAAAACAGCAAGGCGGGTGAACCACTTTGAACAGGCTATTCTGAAATAATGGCTGTGGCACAAATTGTAAGTAGAGCATTTGCCCGAACGCTGTAGTATCATTATACAGAGCTGTACATACTGTTAAAGTACTTAGAGCTGACCTGTAAGGCAGCACTGACAGTCTGAAATCCACTGTTGCTTCTCTTGAGTGTTTTCAATTGGAAATGTTCACATAGAAGTTCTGCTGCTTGTGGAGGTCCTGAACTCTTGGCCATCTATGCATAAAACTAAGCTGAAAGCAGGCTGGGTTTTATTTTCTAATCACCAGAATCAAATGTTTTCGGGAAAGGCTCCCAGAAAGGCCAATATGAGTTGCCCCCTGGCTGGATGCTTGAAGAAAAGTCTTCAGTTAGCTTGTGGTGCTCAAAGGAGCCTTCCTCCAGACCCCAGAGTCCTCCTCGGCCGTCTCACACGGGCTCTCATGAACTGGGAGACTTAATTAGTACAAAGTCAGCTGGGAGAAGCAAGAAGCATATGGTGTGTGGGCTTTACAAAGTGCATCTCCTACTCTGTCAAACATTTCAGCGTGTGCTCAGCTCTGAGCACTCGAGGAGCCCTCTTGGGGCTGGTGCTGTTGCCCATATCCTTAACGCCTGCCGAAGAGGGACCACAGTGTTTACACAGTGAGTCAGACTTGCTCTGTAAAAGCATGAAGGTACCAATTCCTGCACCAGCTGGGCCTGCTGCTGCTTCAAGGTACAGGATGTTTGATGCAGCGCCTTCAGACGTCACTTACAGGAGAGAGCGCGTCCACATCCTCGAGCTGGGCGGGTTCCAGGTGCTGGCAGGGAGGCGGGACCAGCTCTGCTCCTGCAGCGCGTTGCTCTGGGGTTGCCATCACGTTTGCGTGCGAGGTATCTGCTGCGGGCCTAGTTTTGTTTTACATTCCTCGTTTTTATCCTTTTAATGCTTTGGGTGTGGGGGTGCAGCAGACAGCAACACTTGTCACTTCCTTAACGCAGCAGGACTTTGCATTAGAGCTCTGGTTATGACACACCAGGACAGCCAGACTCGGCGCTGCCAAACGTCACGTGAGCGTGAGCAAAGGCTTTGGACCTGCGTGTGTGGTGTTAGGCTTCCACGCAACAACAACGCCTGAAGCTACCTGCTTACGCGAAAGCATTTGTCTGTTCCCCTGGGGCGTGGGTGCGGATTTACAGAAAGGTTTTATTCCGTCTGCTCCCGAGTCGCCATCTCTCAGGACGGCGCAGGGCCGGAGGACGTCCATCCATCACAGGCCGTGGCGCTCTGCTCGCGTGGCTCTGCTCAGGCGCTGCTGACTCTATTGCACAGCAGCAAAATGGGTTGTATAACCTATCGCCAAGTCCCAGCTATGGCTCTTGCCTGAAAACGCCCTGATGAAAGCGTCTGCCTCTGACGACTACAGAGCAGTTCCTGGAAAGCAGCTGTGGCAGTTGGTGATGTTGCTGTCCTGCCCGCGCTGCTGCCTGCCGCAGGGCTCTCGTATCCCCTGTTGGTCCCTACAGCTGCAGCTCTCCTTTCATTTTCAGAAATGGCTGAGACATCTCGGCAGCAGCTTCCCCAAAAATACCTGCCTGACTGGGGAAAAACTTCATGCCAGAGGTTGGAAATACAGCAGTGCTGTAAAGCGATGGAAAGCGGCATGCGGCATGGGAAGTACAGGAGGAATTTAATAAGGGCTATCACAGCCACATAGGCGTAGCCACATATGTTGTTGGATGTACGTGTTGTGCTGTCACTCTGCTTAAGTTTTTATGCAGACTGCCCATGGATAAGTCAGCTGTAACCTAGGAATTTGGTAAGGCCTACTGGAGTATGTCTGCAAGGAGGCTTGCAAGCAAAACACACTCAAAATATATTGGCCTGTAATTGGATCTGCCCTGAGGCAGGTGAGGCATGAGTTCCAGGCGGGTTGCTTTGCCTGAGTCTTTGAAGCATTGTAAAATGAGTGAAAAAAGCAGCATATTCACTGCAGCATTTTTCCTGTCACCACAGCACAGTTAGTGCTTATAGAAAAATGCACAGCATAGTAAGGAGTTGGCTTTAAAGTGTTTTTATTTGCTGGGCAATGATTAGAAAAAAACTTTTTTGCATATGTGTGGTTTCTTATGTTTTATTTGATTTGGGGTATTTTATGGCACGACAGACAGAAGCAGAAGGGGTGGAAACCAAAGATTTTTTCAGACCTTGTACCTGCCTGCCAAGCGCTGATCAGATGCGCGTGTTCATCCGGCTTAGCTCGGGACTCTGCAATGGCGCAAGTATTAGCAGGACTTCACCCCTCCGTAAAGCAGCTCGGGGAGGGCTCTTGACTGATGGGTATGTCCGTGTTTCCCTTAGGATGTCCGTGCTTCCCTTAGGGCCTGGCAGGGGTGCTTGGCAAGGGTGCTTGACCCCGTGCGGCTCTGCTCCTTGCAAAGCGATTCAGGGTGGGAGGTGCGGAGGAGATGTCTTGGTTGGATTTGTAGTTACACTGCGGCAGTGTCACTGAAATTAAAGCTATTTCAATCTTGACTGCCCAGGGTAGGCAGATGAAGAAACCCTTTCAGCTGGCAATTTCAAAGCCGTCTAAGGAAGGAAGGTGGATCGGGGCGCTGCGTGAAGTGAGGGCCTAATTGTCCTCGTGGGTTTTGTTGACGGGCGCCTCGAGCCTGCGTGTAACTCTGTGCCGTATCATCGCAGCGGCCGGCCGCTCTCGCGAGCTAAAGGAGCTCACCAGGACTTGCCAGCCTCTGGTACGAGCACGAGGCTGTCGCAAAAGGTCTAACTCCTGGCACAAAGACGCAGTATCACATCTTCATCCCTCCCCTCTTTTTCCTTTTCATTTCCAACTTCAGAGGAATTTTTTCCAGGGCAGAGAGGTGAGCCCCGTTCTCACCTCTGCTCTGGGCTTGCTACGTGGCTGGATACTAGGCTGTGTTTTTCCCTTCATCAGTTTCCTCGTCGTTAAATGGGGATAAGTACCATTTTCAAGATCATTCCTGTAATTGTGCCAATTGGGTGTAGAGACAAGATCTGTGGATATAAGGCGACCAAAAGATAAGGGAAATTGCAGAAGCAGGTTTTCAAAGATGTCAGTGTCAGGCAGCGAACTCGGAGAGTTCGGTGCCCTACCTGAGGAAGTGCTTCAGAAAATTTAATTGGGAGCCAGGCTGCAGAGTGCCTAACCACCATGGAAATTGTGGCTTTAGGGTCCTCTGCATCCAAACTGATTTTAAAGTGAGGACTGTGTTCCTTAGCTGCAGAATAGATTTTAAAAACACTACCAAGTTGTAATGATTTTGTTGCTGTTGCTCATGTGTTTTGACTAATTAGTCTCTAGCAGAATAATTTTGTGTATGTTTGTGCTGTATACATATAACCCTGAAGTGAGTTCTCCTGTAGGTGCTAGTGCAATAAAATTAACAATAATTATACTAATTGTAACAACTATGTGATGGCAGGATTTGTGGTAACTTAACATCCATTAGGGACTTGGACCTTTATTGAACACTTCCGTGCTTTTTGTTACGTTGCATGCCTTGATTCATTACAGAGCAGGCCATAATTTTTTTTTTTTTTTTAAATATCTTTTTTTTCCCAGAGCCATTGCCCCAGTCTAGTGGAAGAATAGATGCTTTCCTGTAATACTGGAATGAGACAAATGGCACTGCTTGCTTTTATTATTGTACAGAAGTGTCTTTCCTTTTGACTCAAATAGACTTATAAATGGCTTGTAGCTGGAGACTAATGGAGCACATGCTTCTAAGCTCTCCATTTGGGTCTTGGTGAGTGAAAAGAGTATCTTGTCGATGTTCTAATCAGTCCTGATTATCGAGAAAAGTAGTCCCACTTTGAGTTCCTGGAGCAACTCGTAACTTTGCTCTTGAGCGAGAGGGAACAAGTACTACCCCCAGTGCATCTGCAGGAGGAAAATGAATGGGTAAAAATAAAAATGAAAAAAAAAAAAAAGAGGTAGAGTAATTTTCTTCTTTGAAACGGGATAATGCACCTGTCAACATGCATTTATTCTGGTGGCCTTCAGTGACATTTTCTAGTGACAGGAGAAGGAGGATAAGATTGCTTCAAGGAGACCCCGGACATACTCAGGAAATAGAGAACTCTATTAATTTGAACAGGAACAAAACTTCTTTAATGAAGATCCCCTATCTCCTTTGTAAGATTGGAGTCTTCCTTGGCGCTCCTCCTCCAGCCACCCCGTCTTATAGCCCTTATGGGTTTGTTTGTTTAGTTATTTTCTTTTTCTCATACATGCCAGAAGAAGGAAGATGCTCTCCCCCCTCCCCAGTGGAGACCATCTGCTCTTTTCTTTTGGGGAAGAGGGGGACTCTACAATTAGTCTTGTACATCTTTTCATCGTAACGAAGAAAAGGGAAAGAAAGAGAACTATTATGCAAATACTCTGCAATTTGGTTTCAAATATCCTTTGTACTGTGATGAGCAATTTTCTTTAATACAAACTTAGCTTACTTGCCAGGACTTTTTTTCCCTTAATATAGGGAAGAAAAAATTAGGTTTATGAGTTGCGGAGTGGGGGAAAGAGGAGATGTTGTGTTCCTCTGATGCCAACTTTTTCTCATCCCTTCTTTCTTTCTTTCTTTCTCTGGCATTATTATGGCTCTATGGTTACTCTTTAAGTTGTCAGAAAGATGTTGTATCTTTTTTTTCTTTTTCCTTTTTTTTTTTTTTTTTTTTGGAGAAGGAGAGAGTGCCAAAATAGCGTTACAAAGCCTGCATTTCCCCTCACCTTCTCCTTGTTCTTTGCCCCCAGCAAGTGATCTTTATTGAAATCATGGACTTAGGGAATGAGAGAGAAGAGCTTTTCCCTTGCCTTTTTTTTTTTTTTTTGAAAGCCAGTTGCTCCTGATGGCAGCTCTACCTGTGAGAACAATTGTGTAAGGTTTTTATAAGGAAAGTTGGTACTTGGTGGTACCAAGTCCTGTGGTACTTGGTCCTGTATATCTTGCAGGGTGTGGGAGATGTGTAGATAAGATTTTAGGACTGAATGCATTAACCAAGGTGAAGTCCTTCTGGTGCTTGGTATTGGACAACCAGCCAGCTGAAAACCTCTGCAAGCCTGAGATCTGGAAAGGAGAAAGGACGGAGTGTTATTGCCTGTGCAATGGGTGAGAAGTTGAAGCTTAGAAAAATGAAGTGGTTCACCTGAGATCGCTTAGGGGAGGCCTTTCAAAGACCAGAAGTTGTACTAGAAGGGTCAGATTGCTCAATCTGGGAACTTGTGTAGTGCTCTACTTGTGGCAACATCTGCTGTTAAGCAGGAGATACTGTCAGATGCGTTTGAAAACCCCACGTTATACCTCGTGTTTCTTAACCTTTAGCAGGTTGAACTCTGTTTTTTGGAATTTTTCCTTGAACATCATCTTGTAACTTAAAAATATTAAATGCTTAAGCCTGTAAAATAGGAAGCTTTAAGTCTTTGATCCAGTAAAGCATTTCAGCACGGTGTAATCAAATCTCTTGCAGAATTAGGCCTAACTGGAGACAGAGCTATCTACGAGTGCCATGGTTTACGTGCATGAAAAGAACGGTAGTTGAGGCCTGATGGATTGACCAGAAGACAAATTCAAGAAACTGAATTCAGGGAAATAAAACAAGAGAGAGAGTCCGTAGAAGTGTAAATTAACTGTGTCACGTTTGCACCTTCAGTTCTGTGGCTGTATGTAACAAAACAGAGAATATGAGGCAATGCTGAGTTCCTGATGTCAGTGGAGCTACTCTGACCTGTTGTTTAGGATCATATAACAGGCATTGAAGCAGGTTTTGTCTAGGAGCGCCTGATGCTGGAAAAGCGTGGAAAATTATGGTACTTAGGGATGCTGATTTCCTTTCGATGCTTCCTGGGGAACGGGAATTCTATACATAAGGCCTTCAGACACAGAGGAGTAACTGGGTGCCTTCTGCTGTTACAGGAAGCCCTTATCATGGCCAGCATGGACCACCCACACCTGGTGAGACTCCTTGGTGTCTGCTTGAGCCCAACCATTCAACTGGTCACTCAGCTGATGCCTCACGGCTGCTTGTTGGATTATGTTCATGAACATAAGGATAATATTGGCTCCCAACTGCTGCTAAACTGGTGTGTCCAAATAGCCAAGGTAAGTAGTTCATACTGTTCTTTTTCTCATTTTCATAAATGATCGAAAGAAATGCCATGCAAAAAAAATACGGAAAATATGGTTGCTTCCTTTTCTTCTTTTTCCAAGGAGATTGGGCAGGTTTGAAATAGGTATTGCTTTGACTATTTAGACTATTGTAGATTACTTGATAGTAAGTCAAAGCTTTCTTTCATGGCTGTCTTCCCAACTCACTGTTAAATGGACTCACTGAGAAAAAGAGTAGAAGCAGCAGCTGCTGCCCTCTGTGTCCCATGTGAGCACAGAACAGTGTGCGCTCAGCCTCTCCCCCTGCTCACCGTGCAGTCCAGAGTTGGTAACTACCAATTTCACATGACTGGTTTTCAGCCTTTGTGAATCTGTGTTGCCAGTTATATTCTCATATGCCATCAGTTGTCTGCCTACACACTGCTGAGAAGATAAATACTTACTTTATGTCACTCCTGGGGGAACCACCATGGCTTTACTGTATTTAAAGACCTATCCCAACAGTCGGGGCTGGAGGGTAATATCGCCTGTCTCTGCGGGATGTGCAATCTGAGGGGCTGGATCCTGCCTCGCTCGCCATGGTGTAATGCTCCCTGCCCACCTGCAGGTCTTCAGGAGCAAGAATTAAGCCATTATAGTTCAGAAACAGACTGCACTTCAGCTGGGGTGGAACAACTGCCTAGATCATAAATCCAGCTCTAGCGCACAATGCCTTTTATGTGTGTATTTGTTACTCTCAATATTTAGGTTTTGAGTACTGTACTTACAGCGTGTTATTAATAACAAGTCACAAATAGTGACAGGATCTGGGAATGTGAAGAGCCTTAGCTTGTTTCCATTCTAAAGGCTCTTTTGTGCTACCAAAATAGTGTACAATGATGTTACTGTGAATGAGAATGTGGAACTGTCTTTGTATTGAGAATTATTCAGAAGTTACTAATATTTTTAAATTGTTTGGTTAAAATTAACATTACCCAAAATGTGTGCCCTCCGGTATCTGCAGCAGTAAGTGAATTTATTACGACATCCATTAATAAATCTCGATTGAAGTTCTAATGTTAAGCTTTTAAGACCAGAGAGAAACCTGGAAGTCTTTCAGTTGTTTTCCTTGACAAAATGGCAGCCATCAATTAAATGTTGATTTCTTCTAATAGCTTAGATATGATTTTTTTTTACAAAAAATAAATAAAAAAAGAAGTTTGGCTAGCTTGGAGTTTTTGTTCAAGAGGAGGTATTTGAGGTTTACCATTAACAAGCCTTTTTATCCAGCATCATGTCTGTTGTCAGACCTGCCTGAAGATGACAGGATGAGATGGAATTGCTCTCATCTTAGTAGAAGGATTAATTGAAAGAAATGTTTTGGAGTTAACGTTCTCTAGTTGAGGGAAGGAGTGGAATTATTTAGGAGGAAAGAAATACGCTGTGATAAACTTGAAGAGGGGAAAACGCATGTTTCTGGTGTTGCAGCGTTTTGCACATGCGTTGCTATCTGTGATTTTGCCATGCTGTGCTGGGGAAGCAGCCAGGGTTGGGCAGTGTCCTGGAATACAGCAATGGGGACTGCTCGTACCCGGAGATTTGCATGACCGTATCCAGAGTCGTTATCAGAACAAGGAAGGAGGGGGAGAAAATACATGTTCCTCTCTGCATCCTTTCTCTCAACACAGCCTCCTTCCCATCTGTTCTCTGCTCTCTTGATTGATAGTGGCTGCTATTCTGTATTTCAAAACATTTACATAGTGCCCTCCGTGTAAAGATAATGCCCCTTCATTTTCAGTTTGTGCATATGTATTTGTGTCTGTTCTGCAAGCCCACAGCCACGGACTCACAGGGCCAACAGCCACACTTGCTGCGGCTCTGGACTTCATGTAGGCCACTGATTTACCCAAGGAGAATAGCCCTGATCCATGGTAGAGTCTTGTCCTACCAAGATGTAGCTGGTTTGAAATGGACTCTCAGGGGTTTCAGCACAACGTGGGGATTGGACTCGTTGGAAAATGGTTGCCTGCTGGTTTTCTTGATCGGTGCTTGACGTGGGTTTCTTGGCGAGAGGGGATGAGGTATTACAGATATTTGTGTTCTGCGATGTTGGGCAGCCAAGCAGTGCAAAGAAATGAAATCAGATGTGCAATATTAACTGATGAACTGTCAGGGAGAGAAGGGGAGATTCTTTGTCACAAAAGGTAGCCTGTTATTGAAGGAAAGTAGTGAAGTTTAATTAAATTCATCTTCCTCTGCGTGATGATAACTGAGAGGTTAATTTTGCTTTGGCCTCACATTACGGCATGAAGCTCACGCACTTGGCTACTTGTGACAGGGACAGCAGTGAGCAAGTGTTTCCTTGAAGTGCAGTACTTGGTACGTATGGCTGACCAACGAGCTCAGGGCTGCAGCAGTTCATCTGGGCCGTTCTCCCCTGGATTCTTGGTGTGTCCCTCCCTTCTCTTCTTTTTACCGGGATTCTTGATGTGTTCCTCTCTTCCCTCTCTTATTTTTACTGTCATGATCAGCATGGACATGGAGAGAATCACTATGCAGTCACAGGGTGGTCTCTGCTTCGCTGCATGTCAGTGATATTTAGTAGGGTGGCGGCTTATTTTACTTGAAAAAGTTACTACAAATCCTGATTACTTGCACAACGTGCTAGTATGTTGTAATCTCATCACAGAAGTAAGCTCCAAAGAGCTGAAATGTTCCTTTAACTCAGGCTCTTTATTTTCTTCTTGCCTTTGAAGACCTTGAGTGACAGAATAGTGTTGAAAACTCTCTCCCATTATGTATCTTTATGCAATTTATCTTAATTCTTAGGTACAATTTATCGTAATTATTATCTATTAAGTTATCACTGACAAGAGGAGAGAGGTAGGGACACACGATGGGGCTCACAGGCTGTAATGTGTGGGAGTACCGTGAACGTTGCACAGAATTCCCTAATGGCACGCAGGAATACTCTTTCCTTGCTAGCGCTCAGCCTATAGCATTACTTGAGCTTAGAGGGAAATGTTTGGGCAGTGACAGAGAAAGTCTTTGTGATCACAAGAGAAGGAATCCCCTTACCCCAAGCGAGGAATGGTGTGCTGGCTGGAGCCTAGCAGCGGGGTGCCGTAGTACTTCTCCTCCCTCATCTGGCGTCTTTAACAGTGACCAGCAATCAGCCTGCAGGTAGAAGGGGTTCAATTTGCCTGCAAATAGCCAGGCTGCCAGAGAGTTGGTGTGGGAGGCGACTCTTGCATCACGTGCAACTTCTCCACTGCCTCACTGAGGGAAGGGTGCGCGTGTCCCTTGTGCCTGTGTGACTCTGCTGACGTTCAGGCTTGTTCTCAAGCTGTTACTGCTCGAGAATGCCTCCCCACATCCTGCCTCTCTCGATTTTGGGGATTGGATTGTTGTGTCTTTCTGAAGGCTACCAAAAATGTGCTTCGCAACGTAATAAGCAGCAAAAATGTTCGGTGATCTCCTTACTCTGCTCCCTGAAACAGCATCTGATATAACTTTCATTAGATGTTTCTATCTACCCTCACCTTCCTGCTTCTTTATTGTGAGACTTTTCCCCAGTGAGGACAGGATGGAAGGACTCAGGAATGCCTTGATTCCAAAGTTCGGGATGATTTTTTGTGAATCATTTCAAATTAAGTTGCTGCTGCAATATAGTTCTTCCCTACTGTGCTTTTCTCCATCTGCCAATGTGCGGGCATTTATTTATCGAAGACATTGCTTCAGAGTTCACTTGTTCCAGGCTGTTCGTTTCCATATGTCTCTACTTTGATACAAGGAGATGCAAAAATCAGTTAGATGCTTTGCCTGGTTGCCAACCTGCGTATGACTCTGGTTATTGAGTATTACCTACTGCCGACTGAAAGAAAGCGTGGCTGATTTTTCCTTTTGCTTACACAGATTGTGTTGAATTTATTCTGACTGTTATATCATTGTAGGGTAATTGTGTTCTCTTTCCAGAAGCATTTGGCTTCTTATTTTATGGATGGAAGTTGTAAAAATAGAGTGGCCTCCAAGCATTCTGCATATAAAGCATGGTTGTGAGCAGCTGTGTCTGAGGAGGTTCTGTCCTTCTGCTTTGCAGATACAGGACTAGATCTAAAGGGTAGATCTAAAAAGGTGAATTATATCCTTGTCTCACCTGGTGTAGGCTATCTAAATGTAAGCCAAGAAGGCTTGAAAAAAATAAATAAGTGTTAAAATGTTCATATTTCAATGTATTTGATGCAAGTGCTGTCAGCAACAGCTGCCCAAATACTCTCCATAGAAATTTGGTGGAAGTTTGTTTTCTTTATTTGCTGTTTCTTGAATGGGGATGAAATCATTTTTGCAGAAACACAGTGAAGAAGAGAAGAAACACCTTGGGGTTTCTAGTCAGACAGTGTTGGTTTCACTCGACCACTCAGTAAGGTTAACTAAAAGGGATCTTTATTTGAGACCAGATTCTCTGGCTGTTATTTTAATATAAAAATATAGCCTGAGTCCTTCTGTGAGCATTGCAGTAGGCTTTAATGCTGTGCTAGGCTGTCCCTTAGGGGTGTCCAGAAATGCGTTTTGGCTACTATAACTTGGCATGCAAAACCTACAAGGTTCAGCACAGAACTGGAACCTGGGCAGGTCTATCTACGGTTTTACCAGTTTTTCCGGTACAGTTTCGTTCAGCTGCTGTTGCCCTGCGTGAATTTTGCTGAGCAGAGTTTGGATGCGGAGAAGCTGGTCCTGCCCCAAAGAGACGGAGCAGAGGAAGAGAGGGAAGGGCAGGAATCCTCCTGGAGCAGAGCCGCTTGCCTGCGGTGCCCAAGCAAGTGTCAGCTGCTGGGGGTGAGCCCCCCTCCGCGGCTGCCAAACCTGCTTTTTTTTGCCTTCTGAACTATAATAATTCTGTTCACAGCACCGCGGCATGATAATGAGGTAAAGCCTAAGTAGGTTGATACAGTGGAATGTCATGGAAGGAAAATCAAGTACTTTGGGGGATTACTTTTTATACCATTTTCAATATAAAAGAATTCTCAAATTACCTTAACTAAAGCCCTGCATAGCATCAGTTATCCGAATATGCAGGCAAACAACATTTGAATACACTCTTGAAAAGAGAAAGGGAGAGCAACTAGGGGTTTGAATTTTAACGAGGCTTGTGCAGGAGGTGCGGGTGGTGCTCGCAGAGCGTCGTTGCAGCACCCTTGCGGTCCTTGGCATCCTTCAGGAGCTTCTGCCAGCAGTGCCGGCTTGCAGCAGGTGTCTGCAGGAGCCATGGAGGCAGCGGCGCTTTGCAGCCTTCCCCGGGCGCGTCTCTGCGGCCCATTATCTCTCCCTGTGAGCCGGGTCACATTACAGGCTTCTCTGGCCTGCTGCAGATCTCCTGGCAAAAAGCAGAGCCTGCCTCTGCCCGCTCTTCCAACCTCTTTCCATGCCAGCCTTTTGAGAAGGCAGTTTTTATTATTGCCCAGGGCAGTGCTGCTCAGCTGGCTGCGCATTCATGGCTTCTGCGAAATTCAAAGGAGCTGTGTGATTTATGCAACTGAGAAGCTGACCCGGAAGGCAGAGCAGGGCTCACCTCACATCTCTAAACGAAACCCGTCGCCGCCCGCGTTCCACACGCGGGAGGCTCTGGGCAGGGAGGGCCGGAGGACACAGAAGGTGTCCGCTTGGTAAGGAGAGGCCCTTTTTACTCCATTCGGACTTGGCAGATTAGGAATGACCCGCTAGAGGCAGCAGTGTTGTTCAGCTGCAAGCCGGGGTGAGACGGATAGAAGCTGCGTGATGTGGGAGGAAACGGGGAGGACTGGACAGGTTGGGAAGAGGTGGAGAAAAGTGGCCGTGGTTCAAGGTCCTTCTTTTTCATTAAAGCCGCTGCCCCACAGTTCGGTGACTGTTCCAGCACGGAGTGAACAAAGGAGCTTAATGACAGTCATCTATCAGCTGTCCATGTTTTAAGCTTCAAGATGTCTCTATTCCCAAAGCTCCTTGCCATGACAGGGCTAATTGTATAATTATAATGCTAGACCAGCCTCACCTGACGTGCTCACACTGGCAAAGACCAGGGCTAAGGGCTGTGATAATTATCACTGCAAGCCAGTACATTAGCATGAATGGAGTTTCCTAATGGGGCTGCTCTATTAAGAAGTGCGGTGGGAAGAAGAGTAGGATCTAAACCAAGGACTATGAAATTAAAGCCATATTGAAACAGGACATTAATTGTATGGAGGAGCAAAATCAAAATAGGTGGGGAAAACACCATTTTACCTTCCTGAATCCCTCTTTTACTTATGTTCATCATGACTGTTTTTTATCCTCTCCTGGAAAGCTTGGATGCCTGCAGATGGAAATTAAGGACACTTTTTTCTCGTGTTCCTGGAGCAATCTGACGGAAAGAGGGTGACCATGAGCCCTGAAAGGGAATTTAGCCTGCCCGGCCCGTGCCCGGGATCTGCTTTGGTACCATGCTGGAAGACGCAGTGAAGTCCAGAGGTGTGTACGAACTTGAGAAACCCTTGGAATGAAATTTCAATGGAATTGAAATGTGCGAAAGAACTGCGCATCCGTGCTTCGGCCTTCTGAGTGGCAGAAGGGCCAAGATGTCTTTCCTGCTGTGGTCACCCGGCTGCCTTGGGCTTTTGTGAGGGCTAAGGAAACTTCTTTGGTCCTCTCAGATACAACGTTTTTTTGTTTTCTCTCTCTCTCTCTCTGTCTCTCTCTCTGTCTCTCTCTCTGTCTCTGTCTCTGTCTCTGTCTCTCCTGTTTTTCGTCTTATTTCCATGGTAGGAGATAAGTGTTAGAATTTCAGTCGTAGCATCTCATCCTCTGTGCTCTGGTGGATGTGGGTGCGTTGTGCCCCAGCATCAGAGCCTGTCTGCTCTCCTGTTGACTGTCACTTGCTGTGGCTACTTCTGGAGATAATTCCCCAGACAAACCAGGGAATTGGGTCCCATTAAAAATAATTCATTACAGCTTTGATTGTATTTCACCAGCACAGTATTTCCTCCTTTTCTCACATAGTTACATACATATTTATGGACAATTTCTTGGTGTTTTCCTCCCTTTTTCACCCAGTCATTTCACCCACAGCATTGAACAGTATTAAAATAATGTAACTGTTTAATAACTTTCTTTCTCTTTTCTCATAAACCTAGTGTCCCACAGGACCTGTGTCCCATGAAAAGCATTAACCAGAAGGAATACACAATAAAATTCATCATTCCTTTCTCTCTCCCTTCTCTCACAGTGTCTATTGCCAAATTCACACCCCTTCTCTGTGTAATGCTGTCCTTTCTTTATTTGCATACTTCCTCTCTCCCTGTCGCACTGGTCTGTGTCAGCCTGTTTTCCATTGCTCTTTAGTGCCATCGTCTCCCTCCCTCGCTCCTTCTCTGGCTGCTTGGCTCCCTCTAGCTGGTGCCTGCTCCGCACTCCGACACGAGCACGGGAGCATCGCGGCTGCAGCCGGAGTTTGTGTTGCCTTCTGTCCTCACAAGGTCTGGGCAGGGCCTCTCTTTCCCAATTTCCCTTGCAATAAAGCATTTCTTCCTGAAGGTTTCAAAACACTGAAGGTTTTTAATCGCTCCATGGGCCGCGTGTGTTGTTTCAGTTTGTGAAGGAGGGATGTTTGAATCTGAAAGGTTGCGTCAGAGCGACAGAAACACAAGTCTAAGGTTAGACTTACATAAAAATTATAGAGATACCTTCCTCCCAGCTTTGCATGCTGACCTCTGGTTCTCTAAGGCTCTACTGCAAACGGTAATAACTGTGGTATTGCAGCGTGTGTTGCTTGTTGACATTAGTACAGTTAACTCTCACACTTTCCTTGAAGGAATAGTCCGTTATCTCCGGATGACAGAGAAGACAGTGCTAGGAATAGACATAAGGGTAGCTCTGTGTTGGGCAATTACTGTTTAAATTCATTAACAGCTTTTTGAAGCAGGACTTGGAAGATCTGCCTTCTCGTACACGGCGGTAAAGTCAGGGCCATCCTTGTTTTCTCTGTTTCTAGTCGCTGCTTTAGTTGTCTCTGTATGCGATAAATCACTTGATCAGGTCCTCCCATCCTTGAATCCTTGTGGTGGGATTGAGGAGATGTGGCCCAGGAAGAGGGTGGGAATTGCTCTTTCCACCCCTCTGGGGTTTGATCATGCACGTGTTGCAGCAAAACACATCACTCGCCATGGTCTTTAAATTCACTTTAGAAGAGCAAGGCAGCTGTTGCTTGTAGTACAGAAATCCAAGTTTCCAAGTTTCTGCACAGAGATGGCCAAATAGGCCTTTTGGGAGACAAAGATAAGAAGACATGCTGAGTATGGATTGTATGGGTGAGCATGGAAGGGTGTCTGAGCCTTGATGGAAGATGATTTTAAGCGTCTGGGAGAACGGTGGATACCTAGGCCGTGAAGATTGCACTTGGGGGACTAAATTCTCCATGGTTTCCTTTACTCTCACTATAGTTGAGGTTCATTTCCCCTGACATCATGTGGCAACATTTGCCATGGTGCCTTGGGGCTGGTCGCCGAGTGCTCCCCTTCGGAGGCACCGAAGCAGGGTGAGACGCCTCCATCTCCGACAGCGCCTCTCCCCGCTGGCCGCGCGCAGGGACTGGAAGACAAGCCGGATAAATCCGTGACCTTGAGCTGAGGCCTGAGCTCCTGGTGCGGATGGGGTTGGGTTTCCCGGTCTTGTTCGGTGCTGTGCTGGTGAGCTGTGCCCTGCTGAGCTGCAGAGGGATGTTAATTCTTGATCTAACGCCTTCTGGATTATCCAGGCTTCCTCTTTCCCTCCTCCACAAATTCCAGTGTTCCCCAAAGCACTTCTGTGACTCATTGTTGTAAGGAAAAAAAAAGGAGAGAGGCAGATCTTCAGCCCTTTGCAATCCACATCCACCTTTGCAAAGGCACAGAAATGGGCGATTTATTGCACAGAGATAGACAATTTATGGTTTTGTTAAATGAAAGATGCGCTTGAAACTGACATTTATAGGGTCTCAGATACTGGGGACCTGGCAGCTGCTGGCAATGCAAGCCCAGAGTCTGAGCTTTGCCTTCGTGCACAGCCCCTCATCCAGGGCACTGACCTAACGGGAAAGAAAAAAAACATTACGGTTTTCCTAGGAGTCCCCAACAGACTGGCTTGGGAAAGCATTATTGAAAACTACTCCTAAATCAGATTCAGGGTATTATAGGAGCACCTACTAGGGTCTGTCAGGATTTCCATTATAAGCCCATATTTTTCAGGTTTATAACTTGACCATAAAATTCTGCTCTGGACTGTGACTTGGCATAAAATGTCTTGGCCCAAAGCAATTTTTTTTATTATTATTATTATTCAAGAAATGTATGTATATGGCTATTTTTAAGTTGCTGGAGTTCAGAAACAAAAGCTGGATGCCTTTCTATATCCCCGTAAATTAAAATTATTTTTCTTCTAGTTTAATAAAACATTGAAAGAAAGGAATTTATAATACAACTTATCCTGTTTGGATAGCTACAAAAAAATGCATCCATTTTTTGTAGCTATCCAAACAGGATAAGTTGTATTATAAATGGGGGCATGGATGTTTAAAGTTGGGACCTTCCACGTTTTTGCAAAATAGCTCAGAATGATGTCCCCAAAAAGCAGTAACCTGCTCCAGAAACTATTTTAAGATTCTTCAGAAAACTCTGCAAGACCATTTGTAAAACACGTGGGGCCCCTAAAGCAGGTGCCCATGTTTACACAGAGCTTATTTTTCCCCATAGGCAGATTTCCAAGCTCTCTTCTGCAATCTAGTTCTTGGGCAGAAACCTGTCAGAATCTTATAGAGAGCCTTGCCCTGTTGAAAGAGGAGTGAAATGTGCTGCCGCAGCCATCGCACATGAAGGCAGTGGTCCATAAACATGAGATTGAACCTAGCAGATGCCTGTTATCAGCAGAGCTACCGACCGTGTCACAAATTCAGATGTATTTTAGCAAACATAACTGTGTGCTCTCCAGGCAGAGCAGCTCCTTGGTCCAAGTGGGAGCTACAAGTGGCAGTGTAGCAAAGCCTGGTGCCTCCTGTCCTGTTGTGCCTTGCTGTATTAGAGGCCCTTGAAGGAAGTACCGTCAGCAATCACTTCATCCGTCTTGGTGGAGCCTTGCCGAGCCACGTCTCCGTCCAGGAGTTGGCCCTGAAGTCAGCAACTTGCGCCTTGGCTAATACGGTCCTTCCAACGCCGAATTACGGTTTAGAGGAGAGTAGGAGCAGGATGTGTCACACGGGAGGTCTGCTCAAAGAAGGGAGGCCCCTGGGGCGCCGGCGAACGCAACACCAGCCGTGAACAACGGGCCGCTCGGGAGTGCCCTGGAAGCCGGGATGGAAAGGCAGCATGGCTGCAAGGACATCCTCCCTGGAGACGCCGTGTAACCTCCGCGTGGGCTCCGCGTGCTCCCGAAGGGCAAGGTTGGTGTGTTTAATGAAATGTGAGGGGAAGAGGGCGGTTTCAAGTGGCTGCTGATACCACTTGAGGTGCCAGGCCAGCCCTCGGTCCCGCAGGGTCATCCGGCAGTCAGGTGTCATTAGTCACCGCTCTCCCTTTTTCCCTCTTCCCATCTGTTCCTGTCTAGGCTGCTTGTGCAAATTAGCTCTCAGTATGCAGCAGTTCTCCCTGTAGTTTGGTCGTCTTTCTTCATCCTCTGACCTTCTTGCTTCCTCGGAATTTACCCTTGTCTGTGTGCCAGGGTAGTTGTTGCCGCCTCTGTTTTTATTTACTCGCTGTTCATGTTAGCAGGCAGATAACAGAGGGGCCGTATTCCCCGCAGTGCATGCTTTACCCCTGGCGTCCTGGAAGGCGTTAAGGAGAGGTGATACAAAATTAGATTATCCGTCCCGTGAAAAATATTAGGCATGACGAAAAAGAGATACTGCCCTGAACTGAAGCAGTACAGGCAGTGTTTTGAACAGTTCCAGATGAAACTGTTCTTTTTCCAAGACCTTTGGATTTAGTTCATGCAGCATTTCTCTTTTTTAATTTTGAAACAGAAAATTTGCTTGAACCAAAAATTCCAACTGACTCTTTCCTCAACATTTTCGTTCTGTTGTTTTCAAAATGATCTTTGTCAGAATGATATTTCACACATATAAGGGAAGTCGTTTTTAGTAAAAGCAACTTTTTTTCCAAAAAATTGTTTTGACCAGCATTTCCTGGGAGCCTGTGTTTATAACAAAATGCTACACTGTAACAGGATTTGTTTTTGTATTTAGGCCCAGGTTGCATTATTTGCATTGTGAGTTTCTTTATTTAGAGACATTTTCCTCTGGAGCCATGTCTCCCCCGTCAGCACTCAGTAAGCAAATCCAAGTTGCCTGGTAGCGTGATATTAGATGGAGAAAAAGAAATGAGTTGTGAACTATCAAAAATGAGTTACAGAAGGCACTAAGTGGAGGTATTTGTGGCTGTGTGGCGATGGAGATGGTGCAGGAGTTAGGAGCCATGGAAGGAGGAGTTTGGCGCTGTAGGTGGATTGGAACAAGACCGTGCAACACGGCCAAGGACAGAGGACAGTAATTCAGCGTTGAGGTTATGGAGGTGGCACAAATAACCAAGCCTGTGCTGCTGGGGTTTACTGACTCCTTGGGATCGCTGTGCTCTGCTGCGCCCGCATGGTGCAGCGCGTCGCAGGTGATACAGAGGACAGAGCAACTTTTTTTGTCTGTGTTGGTGCTTTGCTTCCTACACACGCGCACGTGCTGATCTTAACCACCTTGCAAGTCCGTGCCGTGAAGCCTCTGTGTCTTGGCTGTAGAAGCTTCGAATGTTGTGAAATAGCACCAGCCTAGTAGATAAGGAACTGCAGAGTCAAAGGGCCAGGTGATGTGTCAGGACTGAGCTTGGGGCAGATAACTTTATTTTACCCAATTTCGATTCGTTTCCTACCCTTGGATTTTTTTTTTTTTTCCTCATAAGGCGTAGATGTGACTTACATAACACGTGAAGAATGAGGATTCAGTGCTTCTGAACTGAAAGGAATGTAGGCGATGTTTTCTGCAGTCGTGTATTAAATGATTTTTGCACATTTTCTGCTTGGAAGAATTGCAGTGTTATCAGACTTCATAATTGAATAAGAACTGGAGTGATAATTTGGGCATTCAAAAGCTCGTTAAGTAGTAGACCACCTCCCGAGCTTGAATGTGGCCTGTATGTTAACAGAGCTACATCACAGCCAAGAGTCCGGTTCTCTCAGTGCAAGTACACATCAAATGAAGAGGCAAGTGTATCCTTGACTTTTTAAAAATATGTATTTTTAAAGATTGACCCAAATCCGTGAGCTCGGAAGAAATTTGTGTCTAGATTTAGCTATGAACTTTGCAGCCCTACATGAAGCTAAGAATAAGTCCAAAATATACCAGCCGGGTTACTCCCACCAGAAGGCAGGTTGTCAATATGACTCGACTAAAATCTGATTTTACCACCTCTGGGTCACAGCATAGTGTCCACTTCTTCCAAAAGGCTGAAATCAAACTGGAGCAGGTGTAGTGGCCAGGATTTGTGTGGGGTTCATTGTACGGGAAGAGATGAAACATGCCTGGTGTATTTAGTTTGGCTAAATGAAGCTTTGTGTGTGAGTGTTACCTATGAATGTAGCAGGGTTAAATACCCAAGAGGAAAAAGAGCTGTGTAGGGCGAAGGACCGCACTGGCATGGCAATGAATGAGTCTTGACTGGCCATGAATAAATTCATAGTGGAGATTAGAAGACCGTTATTAACCGCTGTAGTGACCAGGGTCTCAAACCTTCTGCTAGAAATGATAGGGGCAAAATAATGAATGACTTTTAAAATGGAGCTGGACAAGTTTATGAAGTAGATTGGGATTGAGTGGTAGGGTCGCCTTGAGGAGGCGGAATTTAATGACAGACACAGTTCCTTTCAGTTCCTTATTTTGAGGCTGAGTAACAAGGCAAGAATAAATAAGGAATGGAAGTATTAATGTGCTTTGCAGGGAGACAGCCCACATCTGAAACAGGTAACTCCCAGCCTGGCTTAAGGTAAAGAAGATGAAGTGTTGATTTGTGCTTTGGATTGTTTCTTGTTTTTCTCTTTTGTATTGACTCACCTTTATTCGTTCTTAATTCAAATTAAATCAGATTCTGATTCCGTTAGCTGAACTGAATAATGCATTACTCCATGAGTCTGTGTTGAAATCATCAAGCCTGTTCATGAAATGATGCTGCTGTTCTTGTGAGTAAACGTTTCAGAATCAGTCGCGTGTGCTCAGCGTGCTTCACCCTAAGGAAAAAAAATGAACTTTAGACTTTTCTCTGTTTTTTGTTCCTTGCTATTGCCTTGGGCTTTCTATCAGTAATTCATGGTATATATACAGTAGGTGGAAAACGCACATAATGGAATTCTTTAATGAAGACCTTATTGCTTTTAAACACAAGTGTTCTCATTTGTGTTAGAAATTAATGATCCACGACGTTTCTTTTGGAAAACAGGTATTTTGGGAAAATGATTGAAATACCAATGACTTTGATTTTGGCTATATTTGGAAATACTTCATTATTGATAGAAAAGTTGTGCTGCTTCACAGCTCAACTTCCTGGGCCACATTTTGTTGAAGAGGGAGTTTATTCCACATTCTCACAGTCTTTCCCCTTCCATCTTGTTTTGCAGCTCTCTTATTTCTCACAAAATGTTCACTCCTACTCTTCTTTTTGGATTTCCAGTATTCACAGAATTAATCTCATGTTTTGTCTGACAAAGTTTTTGCCACCCTCCCATTAGTTATAAATTCTTTTCTACTCTGCTTCTTACAAGTACAGCATGTTACCTCCTCCTCTGTAATTTTTCAGTTTTGCTCTTACTTGACTTTCCTATGTACTGTTCTGTCTTTCTGAGACTAAATTTGTAATAATGGTGTTATACTCGGCACTGCGCCGTATATCCTGAATTGTAAGACTAATAATTCTTTTTACATCTCATTTTAAAATCATAAATGTCAGAAGGAAAGGAAATTTAATCATGGAAGCTTGGAAAAACTTGCTTTTGACTGCTCTGTGTTGGTACTGAGTCGTGTTTGGTTTTGCTTTATCTCCCAAGCTGAGGTAAGCACGAATTTAATTTGTGTGATTTTCTTCATGGAAAATAGCAAACACATTTGTAGTCTTCACTGTGATAACTAAAGCAGAACAACCTACTTTTTTTGGAGCGAGTCCTCTGCTTTCGAAGCAACTCTTGCACAGTCGAGACAAAGGAAGGATGTTCCAGATCCCTCGGTATTTTTTCCTGGGCCGTTGTTGATCCTTGCTGGTCCTGCAGCAAGGCAGGGTGCCAGGCACACGCATGTGAGCCTGGAGGTCGCAATGTTTTGCTGCCTTCCGTGGTGGCCCAGGCACTTAAGCGGCTCATGAGCCGTCGCAGTGTTTGATGCAGTCCCACATACTCCCAGCCTTCTCCAACGTGCTGCAGGTCCTTGGCCTGCACCTTGCAGGGTTATTTGGATCCTCCTCCTCAGCATCAGGGTTCGAACTGCTGCTCTGCAGTGGAGATGTCTGACTTCGCTTCAGCACTGTTCTTCCTCAGGGATCGTGGCAGAGCTAAGTGATGGTCAGCCAGTGGTTTCATGAAACCCATTTATTTTCGGATGAAACCATGGAAAATTATAATCAATAAGCAATCCGGAAATCAGCCTTTGGACCCTTTGTCTAAGGCAGTTTTGCACGGGGCCTGTTTTCTGTGATCGCTCTGTCTTCCACAAGAGAATTATAAAGGCTCCTTGTATGCAATAAAATCATGCCTGAGATTTGGGTTTTTAAGTAGCTTGTAATTTTATCCAGTTCCACAGATCTGTGTTTTTGTAATAATCTCAGAAGTGGTTAGCATGGCTGTTTGACCTTCTCAGGAACTGGTTTTGCTTTGACTTCCAGCCTTTTTCTTTAGCTGCTGAATTGAATGAGTCTAAAAACTGATGAAAAACAGATGAGGAAGCTCCTTTTGTGCAATAGAGCTGGCCATTTATCAGAATTTCAATATTTTAATAGAAAACATAATTATACTTCCAAAAAAGAGCTCCAAAAAGGTAGTTAGCGTGTTTAATCTTGAATAAATCCAAGAAAATTCATTTTAAATACATACATATGTCTCTGATTTTTACTTTATGTCCTGGCAGATATAACATGGTATGTCAAGTGTATCATACAGTGACATATCTGAATCTGGCATAAAGTAATATTTGAAAAAGTTTTGAAGATATTTTTTGATTAGAGACTGTTTTATTACAACACACACAAAAAAAGGAGGTACTTTGATCAAGGAAATACGCTGTTGCAATTTGCACTAAGTAGCAGCTGCCTTTAATGCTTGCTAATATTGTAAAATTTATTTTTAAGAGTTAATACCTCTTAATTATATTTTATCATTACTTGGTGCGATACAATGTCACGTTATGATTACAGGAGTAGATGTGTCATAACAATGTAAAATAGTATACAATTATTTGATGAATGAGAGACAATTAAAATAATAGAAACCCTTAAGCATTTGTGAAAGACTAGTATCAGGACTTTCCCAGTGAGGTAGTATGTGCCAGAACATGGCAGTAATTATGCTCAAAGCTGTTGGGAGAAGCAGAACAACCTGCATTTGTATATTTGGGAGAAGGCTGAAACTCTCCGATGTTGTACAGCCCGGGTGCCTTGTCTGGAGCCCAGACCTGCTGTGCTTCTGCGCACTTGCAGGCTCTCTGGGCAGCGTGCACATCCAGGAGGTGTTAAACCAACTCTATATGTGTTGCATTGATGAGCTGAGGGTGCGCAGTAAATCCAACACACCTGGGACGCACTCATTTTACCATGAGTGCGTCCTCCAGAGCACACATGCCTCTGTTTCTGTCCTGAAAAGCCTTGACGGACACCTAGGACTCCAAGTTTATGATAGCTTCCGTAGGCTACTTCGATGTAGCTTATCTTCATATCCTCTTATGACTTTCTGCTTAGCTGTACGCATCAGCCTATGGTTTTCTGGTGCATTCGTTCACCCTTCTCCGTTGCTGTTGAAGGGCATCTATGTGCCCATTTCTGTATTAGCAGCGTGATGTTTGATTTCTTAGTATTTCTCCAGCAATTGAAGAAAGAAATTGTACACGACAGCCTTGAATTCATCTCCTTGGTAAGGCTGAGGCCAGTTGGGCATGCTTCAAGGGGCATGTGTGTGAAGGATGTGCCTTCTGTTCATGCAGCACAGGAGCTGTGCAGAAGAAACGTGGAGAAGCAGCCGGGTGAAAAGCCATCTGGCACTTGGAGGCCATGGAACCTCCGGCTGAGGCCGCTTCTGATTTCCCAGTCGCGTTGTGCAGAGACCGTCAGGAGGTGCTGTCTGGTTGCTCATCATTTTCACGAGTGGAAAATAATTCAATCTGTCCAGGCTGCATGCAATGGGAAAAAAAAAAAAAAAAAAGATACACTTTAATCCTACATGTGAGCATGTTGGCCCCAGAATGAATTAAGGTGAAGAAAAGATCACTTAATTTTACAGCAGAGGCAAATTGCTTGCAGTTCGGTGAAGTGCCATTGATTTTTAAGCAGAAACCCACTTCAGGCAGTTGTTACCATTCTTGCTTTAGTGGCACTTGCTCTCAGTGTTAATTCAGAGGACAGGGCAGTTCAAACAGCAGTCAATGTGTTTCATGGTGAAAGGCAAGACGGGGGTGAGGAAGGACTGGGTTGTGCTCCTGGCTTTTCCATAGCTGTTTTGAACCAGGCTTGACACGTCAATTGAACCCTTTAGCAAATGGGTTTCCAGCCTGTACTGAAAGCATTTGGAGATCCTCCAGTGAAAGACACTGCGCAAGTGCCAAGTGCTACTGCTTGACTGCTTCAGACTGGGATAATATCATAGTTTTGCCAGACTCGCCCTGCCCCGGATTTTTTTGTTTTATTTATATTAACCTGAAGGTAGGTACTACAATTAGTTTCTGGTTCTCAGACAAATCATTCATCCTTGTGGTTACCTTAAAGTCTGTGAACTGGCTTATCTTTAGAAATTTCCACTTGTCAGCTGCCACGCAGTAACTGCCTGGGGCTTGTTCTAGCTCTCTCTCCTTGCACAGCATAGTTAGTGATCGTGCTGGGTCTCCTTTAGATAAACTCCAAGATGATGTGCTGACCAGTTTTACCTCACATTCTTAGTGGGTTCTGGCACATCCACAGTTTTTCACCGAATCTGAGAGGACAGGTGGCAAGTCTGAGCTATTTATCTAAGTAAATGTGGAATATGTATAAAATCCATTTGTGTTGCATATGTTACATAGCCAGTTTCTTCAGGTATATGCAAACACACTTTCATTTCCATCTCTGTCGTCATTTTAAATCTCATTCTCCCGCTAGGAACATTGTGGGGCAAGTTCAAAAGTGTTTGAGCAGGTTTTGACACTCCCGAGTATTGTAGGTGGTCAGAGTGATTAGGAACATGAATGCCTGTCTGTGCTATTGCACCGTTTAATTTCTATCTTTGGCTCTCCAGCTGCAGATTTTCTTGTTGACACAGACCTATATAATATAATATAGGTTATAAATATATCATTCATAACTTGTTATTGGTTATAAATCAAAAGAAACAAATACTTATCAGAAATAGATGGCAGTTAGTGAAAAGCAATCTGCTTCACAATTGATAATCTAAACTTGGGCTGCCCTGAGGACAGGGACAGCCGATGGGTGTCTGAGCCCAACAGCAAGGGGCAGGCAGCTAGGAACAGCAGCTAGTTTAGCTTCAGCAGTTCTATAACACAGATTTTTTTTTTATTTTTTTTTTAATAATAGGTGCAGATTCATAATGAGAAACAGGCACATCTCCATAGCTATCCTCTGTATGGTTTCTGAAGCAGAATTCCTATCTTATCGCCAGTGACTTTTACTGGTCCTTTAGGAAAAAAGGAAAAGCAAACAAAAAGGAAGGCCGTCCTTCATGTGAAACATGAGCAATCTGCAGAAGAGCCAGCCCTGGCGCTGTGTGAGCTCACGAGGGCGGTAATTCTGCTTCGAGGCTGGGCACGTGCTTGGGTACCATGCAGGGCTGGACGGCACTTCTGGTCATTCTAGTTAGCAATTAGACAAAAGCCTAATCAGAATGTTCATGCATCCAGGGCTTTTCCCATTCCATGGAGCAGGTTTCCCTGGCCTGCTTTGGTCTTTTGATAGTGTCTGGGCTTAGGTATAGTGATGTAATAGAAGAACTGGAACAAAAGAGCCCAAGTAAACGTTATTTAATTGAATCTGTATCTCTACACTGACATCTATCTGCAGAGCAAATTCCATTTTTCATCTGTCGCATTGCTGATATTCATTCACCTTGGCATTTGGTCTTCTCAGATAACATCACAATTAAAGAATGAGTTCTGAAACAGAACTGGCCTTATTGGAAACCGGTAAAAGGGATGTAAAACCATTTCATTTATCAGAACAGCATGCAGTTTAAAAGGAACATTATAGGTGGCTTTCCAAAGCCTGCCATTTCTATTTAGGTTCAAACTTCAGCTTCTTGGGTTATAGTGTCATAGAATTTTGAACTGAAATTATAGCCCTGTAGTACCAGCACCAGGAATAATTAATCTTTTCTCTAGCGACTGCCTGTATTAATGTTGTCTAAGTATCATTATTGGCCATTGGCAAGTGTGCGTGAGCTAGAGACACTTCTCTAGCATAGTGATTGGAATTGCAGCAAAACTGGAGCGCTCTAGTAGCTGAGACTTCTGTGAAAACCTTCCCCTAAGGTAACAGTGCGTGTGGCAGCCTCCAGCATGAGCTGGGCCCATGAACTGGGGCTTCCTTCTCATTAGTGCTTTGGTCCTGGAAGTTGCTCTGTTGTTTTGGTGCAGCCATTCATTTCAGTTCTGTAGTTTATTTAGAGCTGCCTTTGTTAGAAATGATGTGAACGAAAGTGGCAATCATGTTTTTCATAGAAATCATCCTTAAGTTCAGTGAAATAAAACAACCTGCTATTTATTAAACCTCCTGGTAGAATCATAGAATAGAATCATGAAATCATTATGGTTGGAAAAGACCTTCAAGACCACTGAGTCCAACCATAAGCCCTTCAACACCATACCTGTTAAACCATGTCCCTAAGTGCCTCCAAGGGTTTTGGAGGACTGCTCAGTAGTAATTCACCAGAATAAATGACAAAATGACGTGCCAGGGATGTGGCCTTTCCTTCCTCGGTGAAAAATTCAGAGTAAAATATTTCTAAAAGGCTTTTTTTTTTTTTTTTTTCTTTTTTGCTTCAAGATATTGCCTATTCCTCCTGAAACCTAAATACTGAACTTTTGGGTCTCTGAGCCTCTCCACTGCTGAAAGCTGTTCCGGTGCTAGAGACGGTTCCTAGGGCGCGTAATGAGGACCTGTTGCTGGGAGCTCCGGCGTGTTTGTGGGCAGGTACCTGCAAGGTGATGGTAGTAGCACTGTGCTGTTTGGGAGGAGGCAGCGGTAAGCTGAATTCAGGAGACCTGAGCATTTTCTGAAATCTTGACCCTTAGTAGGCAATCATGTGCTGGTGTAATGGTAAAGGGACGCCGTTCACGGTGCTGGAGAGTGGTCTTTGTCAAGGAAGGTTTTATGCATCTATTACGCTCACTCTTACCCTCTTACAGCTTTCCTTACAGAGGGCTCTCTGCTTCACTCTTTCAGCTCTTCTCATACATTGTAGTTGCAGGGGGAAACAAAAAATCCAGCTGAGATATTGATGGGTCACAGCTCCTTGAAGATGTCCTGTAAAGCCTGTCTTGACTTAATTTGAAATAAAGAGACAAAAAACAGTGTAAGTTCAACCCAAATAAGAGAGCTTAGGAGCAGAGAGCCTTTCCATTGCTAGTGCATTGGTTGAGCTTGACTGTTTTTGTATACCCGTAGTAGAAGCTTTGGTCAGAAACGACTGCAGTCCTCTGGAGAGCAGCAGGAGGCTGTTCCTTCAGTGCAGGCCCATGTGTGGTCACGCACAGCTGGGCACCTCTGCGGTACCTGGCGACTGTTCAAAATGGAGCTCAGCTCACACCCACCACAAGCCGCTTTCTAAGGAAGACAGATCAGTCACCATGTGTTCAATTCTCATTCCCGGTCTGCTGTTCAGCGTCGTGTTTAAAAAACAATTTTCAAATTGCTAGTTTGTTTTAAAATTACTTGGAGAGAGGTAGAATCAGTACCGATGATGGTCTTGCTTTGAAGTAGGAGGTTGGACTGGGTGACCTCCAGAGGTTCCCTCTACACCAACGTTTCCGTGGTCCATTCGCCACCTCTCAGCTTTCAGGAAAGGACGTGGGGTCCAGTATCAGCTCCTCAGAGATGTAGCTGGTGCTCCTCGTGGCTGAGCCCGAGGAGGAGGATGCACCTGGAGCGCCTGCCATCTGCTCACCCGTGCAGCAGCGGTGTCCTGCTTTTTGTGGGAATTTTGTGGGAATTTGGCTGGTACTAGACTGGGCAGAAATATCAGTTAGTACGTGAGTTACATCCAATAGGCTCATACACTACTAATGGTTCAGAAGTGGCTATTGATTTTGTTTTTCCTATATGCTTTCAGCAGCTCAGGCACTACAGGAAGGTGCTGTGCATTAGATCGCCCTCTTCGACGTTCACCCTGCTTTGTCATGCAGTTCAACTGTATCTGGCGCAGGCATGTCCACAAAATAACCTTTCTCAGTTCATCTCGTCCGCCCTGTTCTCATAAACATATCTTAGCAGAGGGAAGATTATATCCTGCAATTTGCATTTATTGTGTGAGCTTTAATTTACTTTCTACTGGTATTCAGGTCACCAAAATACCCTGTTATGTTTCTTGTTCTGTTTTCTTCTGTATAAAAATAAATGTCAGGATGATCATTTGAATAATCTTTTTTTTTTTCCTAAAAGGGTAGGTACTTTCCTTTCTGTAGTCTCCTGTGTGCCTTCTTTCTGTTTAATGTAACCTTTCATAGATTAAAAAGGCAATGATGTTAATAGAATTGCATAATTGTCAACAGATAATGTTCTCTCTGTGAAATATAGTTACTGAGGCTTAGCTAAAGCATTTATAGAATATGAGCATGCAGAAACAAAACAAAGATGTTCATTTTCAGCGTGACACATCTTTGCCGTTGTTGGCATCCTAGTCCTGCGGATCCTCAGGGAAGTCTTCCGGCGCCTGCGGGACCAGGGGAGGCTGAAGAGCCTGGGGATGCTGTAGCTTTGGCTGCTCAGTTTGTTGTTGGTCTTCAATTACTGTGGCCAGGACTATCAAAAATCAGTGTCTGGTGACAGACTTCTGTGCATTTTTAAGTACTGAAATGGCCAGATCTTTCGTGCTCCTGAGCTTTAATGCTGGTGCTTTGAGTTTTCATACTTGTCCCAAGAGACTCTAGGCCTGTTTTGCAGAATGTGTTTTAGCATCTAAAGACATAGGTAGACATCTGTTGGGATTTGCTTTTTAAAAATCCCACTCTCTCCTTCTCTGCATCCCTAGGAAGCTATATAGCTTTTAAAATTCAGCACTTAACTCTTAATCAAAGATGTGTGACAGAAATCCCTTTTTGAAAATCTTCAAAAAATGGTCAGGTCTTTTTTCAAGAGCTTACTAGAATCAATCAATTGCATTTTTAGATATAAGCGCAACGTAACTTCCAGATGTCTGCAGATACATGTCCACTGAGAAGTAGCAATCAAAACTTTGGTGGGAAATACTGAGATGGATGAGTTATGAATGTTGTCCAACAAACCACAAGTCTGTGTTGCAACGCTGCCCAGCACCAGTTCTTCCAGAGGGCAATACGGGCTGTGAGGAAAGTCAGAGCAAGAAGGTAAAAGCTGGTGTTTCCGGAGGGTTGGGGAAGGAGCGTGTCCTCCTCACAAAAAGTAAGTAGAAAATTTGTCAGCAAAGTGCTACCTTACGGAGTGTTTTTAGTAGGAAGCCTAGGTGAATCTCTTTCTAGATCAAAGATTATACTATGTAGCTGGATATCTAAATGACAGTGAGTGTGAGTTAATTGCCAGTGGGAAGGCAGCAATTTAATGTATAAAATGTGTATTTTAGATAAAGATACTTTTCATACTGAAGAAGCACAAATCTCAGAAAAACTGAGTTCTTTGGTTTCCTGTTGACAGTATGAGGAGGGAGGTGAGGTGGTTAATGCACTTTTCTTGTCTTCTGAGGCCATGAACCTGTCCAAAGCATCCTGAGGAATTTGAGTTGGAAATACGAGGATAAATAGCAGATCCCAGCAGGCAGGACTGTCACTGCACACGTGCTCACAGGGGTTGGCTTTGAAGCCCTCGGGCTGACCGCAGGTCAGTGAAATCCGTGCTCCTGTCTCAGGCGCTTCTCAAGCAGATGCCTGAAGGATGGGGTTTGGCTCGGAGCGCATTTGCAGACAGGGGGGCCTCAAGCAGACAGGGCGGCCCTTGGGACCACGTTGGCCTTGTCTGCAGAGAGTCTAGCCCATTTCTGTAAATAAAAACAATCTCAAATGCAAATTTCCAGCTGTACTACAGACGGGTGGGTTTGTGTCTAATGGAAGGGGTGATGTTTCGCGTAAGGGAAGGGCTGTCCCCCCAGCTTGTATTAGCAGGGCTTTAAATTTCAGACAAATCCCAACAATAATAATAGGAGGTTGCGTGAAGGTTAATGTTGTTTAGGCAGATGGTGAATTGCAGATTCAACCTGTTGTCACAATAATGAATGTGTTTGAAAAGACATTCATGTGGCAAATGGGAGAAAAATGAAATGAAAGGCACACATGCATGCACACAAATTTACCATTGCTGGCTACGGCGTGTGTGTGTATGTGTGTATTCATGTACTTTTTTAGGGCTTCTATATCGACCCATTTACACAAATCAATATGAGAAGCAGGATTATGGATTTAAAATAATGCACCTTTAATACTGAATTGCTGTGGTTTTGCCTGACAGCAATGACGGAAGCATTTGATTTGAGTCAGGGCAGAATTTGATAGCTGTATTAAATACAATTCTCCCCCTCCCATGCACCAGGTACATGTTTTTTGCCCATCTGTTGCTCTCCATGTTACGGCATCATAGCAAAAGTAGCCTGCGAAACAGATCTGTTTCCCTGGGGATCAGGGGCTTCAGGAAAAGTGGTTTTCCATTGGTTAGAAGCTGTGTCCTGGTGGCTGCTCTGAGAGCTGTCATAGAAACTGATTGACTTTAGTGATAAATGGGGGGGAAAAAGTTGTGTCTCCCCATTCAGGTATGTATTTATTGAAAGCAATGCAGATTCAGGGCTTCAAGTTTTATTGTATTTTTTTTCTGAAATAATGCCAAGGGGTTCCCACTGGTTGCAAAGACATTGGAGTCAAAGCATCTTACTAGGATTTGGACCAGCTAGCAAAATAACTCCAGAGGTTAGCAATGCCGATGCAGTTAAATCATTCTGCTTGTTACAAAGGCCTCTCTTTCTGAGGAGTGGAGGGCTGCGTTTTTCCTTGCAGCTTTTTCTGTCCTTATCTGTTGAACGAGTCTCTGCCGTACTTGTGTTTTTCTGCATCTTTCAGGTGAAGGAAATATTTCAGGGACATAACCATTTAATTTAAAAGAATCATTTGTGTGGAAAATATTCTCCGTATCTGTACAAGCCCACTGATCACTAGCAGGGGAAAAATATTATTTGCTATGAATAGAGGAAAGGAGGAAACATAAAGGAAGCCTAGCACTCTAAAACAGCCTTTGCAGGAATTTTGACTTTATTGGACTTGCTTGTGTGTCTACTATAGTGGCAGCTCTCCATCTTGAATAATTTTAACAGTTTTTACTCCCTTATTGGTATCTATGCAGTAATTCCGTGTCAAAATTAAAAAAATACTCGACCCTTCCCTCAATCATTGTTAGAAAAGCCTGCCTTTCTCCTTCCCCTTCCTTCTGAATTTGCTGGGGTGGGGTGTCATTTTCCATCATTCTCCAAACTGTATATTCAGCTCTTTTTTAAATATTCATTTTTCTATTATATTTTTAACCTCCCTGTGATTATCCATTGCCTAGTTCCCTACCTGATTGGTTGCAGATGTATCCTGAGGGAAAATGCTGGACAAAACTAGCAGTGTCACTAGATAATGTCTTGGAAATGGGAAGCTGGAGAGAGCTAAGAGGGCCCCATCAGGCTCCTTTGGAAAATGACAGTTGCCATAATCAGCTGAGTCTGAAAAAGAAAAAAAAACTATTACCTTTTTCCCCTCATTTGCTCCTTCAGCGTGGCACTGGCATTCTGTACACAATCCTGCTTGCAGGAAAGATGACACAGAGTCTCAGAACACACTAATAAACCCTTCACTTTGGTTTCTGAAGGTTAGGTTACTTTTGCCTAAATGTTTCTAGAATAAAATGCCTGAGTTGTAGTACTGCCCGTTAGGTGTGTTAGTGTCTCAGAACGCCAATCTAGAAGCCAGGACTGTTGGTGCAGGAACCTACCTGTGCAAACACTGTGCCCATGAGACACCTCTTAGACCAAAAGGTTTCTTACCTCATCCTTTCCAGTTTGTCAGAGACCCAGGCTGAAATGAAGAGAAATGGCATTTGTTGCATTGCAGCTTCAACTGTCTAGTGTCCAGCTACAAATAGTTAGCCCCAGCGCAATCCAAGCGAGCAGGGGACTGCAGAGTCAGAGGTCTTGGTTTCAGAGAGCACGGTAAGTAACCTGGAGTGGAATCTGGGGGCAGAATAAGGGATTTGACTCGATCAGCCTCTCTGGGCTGCTGCACTACTGCGTTTCCACTGAAAGACTGGTGTGCTCGCGTGCCGAATGCGCTTCTGAAGGGGACTGCTCTCGGGCGGCGCAGCCTCCTGCTTTGCTCCAGCGCCCAGGGATTTCTCCAAAGAACTCTTTAGAGAGCTGCAGGTAGGTGGTAACCTTTAAGATCAGTTTTCTCTATATATTTTCAGGCACTGTGTCAATTAGCAGGGCTGCTCTTTTCCGATTGACGAAGAGCAGGTATGATCCCAAGGTCACTGGATAGCGAAGGGGGACGTTTTGCTGGACCAGTCCTGGCCGAACGGCCGTGGGGTGGCTGGGGCAGCCTGCAAGCACCCACCTTGTCCTAGGATCTTCTTCCTGGGCACCCCGGAGCAAGAGACATGAACTGGGAATACTTGTCTCAGTTGGGATGCGCAGCTTGGCTGGGGCTGGCAGTGCAGACTCGCCTCTCCACCCAGCTTTGCTTTGGCTCCCGCTGTCTGGCCTAGCGTGCAGCAAGCAGGGCAAGAGCGCGCTTAGCTCCGAGCTTTGCAGCCGGCCAAAGCCACAGGGAAGAGCCAGCCTGGCACGGAGCCTCCCGTCCTCATTTTGAGGCGGGCGCGGTGGTATTTTCCCAAGGAAGCAATGACACTTCTTAATTGCGGGCAGCCGCGTGCGGAGATCGCAGCGGCTCAGCGGCGCGCGGTGCAGCCGAGGCCTCGCAGAGGCCTCCGCCGTGCTCCCTTCTCGCTCCTCGTGTCACCAGCTAATGGCTCGTGGCGCCCGCACCGTGCAGCCCGGCACCCTGCACTGCCAGGGTGGTTTTCAGTCAGAGCACGAGGCATCTCGCGGCTCCGCTTGGGTCCCCGAGGGATTAAGAGGCACCTTGCTCTGCTAGGGGTGGGCAAAAATGCACGGGAAGGCATCGCTTGGTACCCGCAAGTCCTTGGCCTTGCTGTGCAGCAAAGAGAGAGCTTCAAGTACTTCTGTTTCTTTCTCCATCTTAAAGGGGGGGAAAAAAAAGAGATGCAGCAAAAAATCATGACTGGTCCATGCCTGCTCTCAGCCATTCTTCTACGTGTGAGGGGTAGCATACGAATAGGCACTTTTTTACACTTCCCACTACCAGAGCTTCATCTCATGACAGAGAAATCGTTACTACAATGGAGATGTTGTGGGAAAATTTTTTTTGTCTTGAAGTCACGTATATACTTTTCTCTCTAAAGCAGTGCACAGGTATATTTTTATCATATGCATAATACATAATATACAGGTTTGTAGTACCCTTTATATAATCAAGGCACAGGACAGCAAATTGCTGCCTCCAACAAGCTCGCTTCCCCTCCTTCCATGCCCCATAGATATATACATATATGTGTGTGTGTGTGTGTGTGTGCGTGTATATATATATATGTGTGTGTGTGTTTGTCCCTGTGCATGTTGAGACCAAATACAAATCCTTCTGCTCTCTAGCAGTATATTCATATTTTTACTCCATGGCAGTGCACAGTGATGCTATGGCAGGATGTTAAGCTTTCACCTGATAAGGAGTCTGAATGCTGGTATCAAGACTGCGAAATGTGATTGATTTGGGGTTTGTAACAGAAAAACTGCCAATGGACTTACATAGAGCCGTGCGTGTCAAAGCTTGGTAGTTGCAGAGTTTTCCAGAGCAGGACCACAACAGTATTTGAAGGTGTTTAAAAAAAAAAAAAAAAAAAAAAGTCTATCTCTTTGATTAAATGAACTTAAGTCATAGTGACTTTCTAACAGATTTAATAAATAAACAAAATACAAATCTGTATTCATATAGAAAAGGCAGGAATGGCCTTTCCGCCCCCGGCCAGCTCCATGGTGCTCCTGGAAGCTCGGGCTCAGAGCGGCTCCCGGCACAGCTCCCTGTGGCGCCCGGCTCCCGCGGGATATGAGGGGAGGTCCCAGCCCTTCGGCAGCTCGGAGCCTGTGTCGTGTTGGAGCTCCTGAATTACAACCCCGCTCGCCCTCTCGTTCATTACCAAAGCACATCTCTGGCCGCTTCCCTTAGCTGGGAGGGAGGTTTATTGCTTTGACCTCCGCAGAGGGAGCGCGCGGACCATGATTTATAGCTGGGAGGCTGTGCGTGCGCAAGGAGGGGGCTCTCTGCTTCATGTGCCTGCTGGCGACCGGCTCCAAGAGCAGCGGAAAGCCAGGGAATTCGCTGGCTCCCGCTCAGGCCTCGCCGGCGTTCCCTGGCAGGGGCAACGCGGCATCGCCAGTAAGTCACTCCTGGATGGAGCGGTTGTGGGGTCAGGTAGCTGCCCTTAACGCTCTCCCGTGCTGCTAATAAGCAAACTGGCTGAAAATGCCGGATTTCCCCTGGACTATTGCTGTTAATTCTAAAACACGGGGTTGCTCAAACAGCTCCGCACTTCGTTTCCAAGTCCGAGGCGGCGTAGCGCTTCGAGTGGACAGAGGCGACTTGAGCATTTCTATTTGTTTGGGCCGAGAACGCTGGAGGAGGCGGCAGCGCTGGCTGATAGATGAGGGATTCGTTGTTTGTGAGTGTCGCTTTTTGCACGCTGTTTTGTGCTCTCAGTTTTGCTTTGTTCTGCTGATCTGATGGTCTTGAGGAGAACAGCAGAGTCAGGCAGAGACTCGCCCCATTCCCTGAGGTCAGAAACCTGGAGCGATGCATCTGTTTGAAGAGGCATTTGAATACACTGTCACTTAGTGAAGCAGTAAAGAGGAGACGGAAAAAGAGAGGAAGTAGTAGTTTACAGTCGAATTCATAATTGAAGTCCCCTGGAAATAGTGTAAGCCTGCTGTTAAATACTGTTGAGTTGGTGAGTGTGCTGTGAAAGCAGATAGTTATTAAAAAGGAAATTACAGTCTAAATCAAAACCAAGGAACACATTGTTAATTTATTTACTTGCTGCAGAGGCAGTTTTGCGGAAGGCACAGCCAGTCCCAAGGGGGTTTTCCAGAAAGCGACTCTCTCCGTCAGCCGGAGCGCCGGGAGCCGGAGCACGGCGGGAGGCACCTCGCGGCACCTGCGGCCGAGCAGAGGCTCCCGAGGGGAGCGTTTCCGAAAGGGAGCTCGCGCCTAGCGGCTTTTGGTGTGCGAAGCGGAGCGAGGCTGGGGGGGAGGAGGGCGAGCGTGTCACCTCCTGGGACACGTCCCGAGGGAGCCGAGCGTGCGAGGGCAGAACCTGCCGCCGGGAGCCCTGGCGTTCCTCCCCCAAGGTGTGGTGGAAGGCGTGCGCTGGGTCACCCGCCGTAGTTACGTCTTAGACCAACGTATGAAAATTCCCTGTCTTTCTCCTCATCCGTGTATTCCCGAAAAGCCTCGACAGGTCTCCGGTGGGAACGAAGGGGTGTCTCAACGCTCGGAAGGAGCCGTTGTGCTTCCTCGCTCTCCGGTGTTTCTTGGCGCACCAGCTGAGACGCGTGATGGATGAAGATTCCCGCCCTTGCCTTGGGAAGCGGCCCCTGCGAGGAGGCGCGTGCAGCCGGCCGCCCCGCCGGGCCGCCCCGTGTGCCCGCGGCGCTCCCGCGGCGCTCGGCTTGGCGCTTTGCTGCATGGCGTGCGCGTGATACGGCCCTTCCCCGAGACGCGGAGTGACGAGTCCTGGTAATTTGGGGAGAATTATCGTAATCCTCGTGCGTGGCCTACTTGCCAGCGGCGTGAGGGTATAAAACCTCTCCTCCGGGTGCTGATATTTCTGCTCTTCTGTACTGTTGCACAGTGGCTGGTTTTAATTGAAGGCTGGCGTGCACAGAGGAATGCCAATAAGATACTTCCCTTTAAAATCCGCAGGCCAGCAGCATCTCCATTCGATGCTCATCTCTTAGGCTTCCCATCGCCACAACCTGCTTTGCTGGGGATGTCTCACATCCCTCCCGGAGCTCAGCGGACACAGCTCGAGCGGACCCGGGCACCGAGGCGGGCGCCGTTCCGGGCTCGCGCGCGGCGCTCCCACGGGATGCTCCCGGAGCCGTCGGCGCTCGCCCTCCGCCGGGCTGCCTGACAGCAGCGCCGCACGCGCCCCGTGGAGCGTGCAGAGCTGCTGCCTCGCAGGCCTCCTCTTCCTCTCCCTGTTCCCTTTCCTTTTTTATTCCTATTTTATTTTTCACTGTGTGTGTTGCTTGAGATTTTTTTTTTTCTATTTTTTTGCCAGAAGAAATATTTTCTCGAGGAAAAGCACCTTTTCTAGTTCACTTGCCAGTTCTGAATTACCCGAGGCTTAGGAAATCAGATTGATTTTGGTAATAAATCCCCTGGCGCGTTGTCTGTTGTTTGCAGTCGTTCGTCGGCACGAGCTGTCCGTGCGCTGCTTCTTTGAAACCTCCTTTTTAATCGCTCAGTCAATACCATTGACCTTCCTAGTCATTTGGTGGGTAACGATAGCTTCTTAGAGGAGCCTTTTTTTCCTTTTCTTTTTTTTGAATCAGTGAATATTGGAGATTCCCTTCCTGCCCAACAAATAACCATGAACGCAGGCACCCATCTGCTCCCCCGCATCTAGGAAAATGCTGGTGCTGGCACCCAAGCACCTTACGCTGTTGTTGTTTTTATGCGGCACGAGCTTCCTGCTTTCCATATGAAACGCCTACCAGGAGAGTATTCCTTGTTGTCAAGAAAACTGTATTATTCAAACGTCTTCTCCCTGCTCCATATCGTGGCAGGGACCCCCACACAACAGGGCACTCTCTGATCCCGCTGCAGTTATTTTTTCTATTCTCGACGGCAAACATCTGATCTTCACTTCTAAAGCTTCACGTTTTTCAGCAGCATTATTTTTTCGGTCATTCCCAGTTTTTTGCTTTTGCGTTGTGTCCTTTGGGAGGGCAGCGTGTGTGTGTGCCTGTGTTGTTTGCTGCATATTGCTAAATAGAATTAATACCTTTCTTCTCTTTCTAAGAACTCTCTTCTGTTGAGCATCCCTTTAAGTGCTGGTGGGCACTGATGCAGGCAGTGCGAAGTCTTGAAGAGCCAGTTGTTCTGCAGGGTGTTTATAACATCTGTATGTATAGGGTCAGAATATAATAACTAAGAGTAGAGGAAGGGAAAACGCCGAAATGAAGATGCTGTTTTGTACTAGAACTCTTTAGAGAAGCTGCCACTGAGGTGACTGAATTTCCTCTCTAGCCTCAGCCAAAATGAGTTCATGGAGTAAAGGAAACTGCAGAGCATTTCCCTTCTATTAAGCTCTAAAAGAGAGTGTTCAGCCTTGCATTACAGCCGCACATGAAGCGAAGGGCATAGAGCCATTGCTATGTCATCCTCTCTTAACCGGGATGTTTTACCTGCTTAACTGCTTACGAGTGTTGCAAGGCACCTTCTTTACCTGTCACCAAAAGACAGTTGCCCCTTGGCTCCTGCTGAGCTGAGCAGCAATACTGGCTAGGAAAGATATTTGGAAAGATATTCTGTGGGAAGGTTTGTAAACTCTCCCCCGAGAGCTGCTCAGCCTGCCTTGCTGAAGTGTTTTTATTCATGGAAAGAAGGGAAGGGAAGGGACTCTTCCTCCCCAGCACACACTTGTACCAGGACCCATCCACTCACCCTTGACTCAACCCTCAACTTTCAGTCTTCTGCCCATGGAAACACTTTTCCGCAGTTCTGTGCTTGTGGTAGGCAGAATTCCCAAGAAGTGGGAACTGGACTTTGCTATCCAGAGCTAAGCAGAAAAGATTGTAATTGCAGATATTTTCGCATGCTGATGTCTCTTGGAGGGGTCTGTTGCTTTCACGTCGATGGACTTTCGCTGTTCCATGAAACACTGGTGTTTTAAAGAAAGACCCTTCAGAGCCATAAAGCGGAACCCCACCATCATTCAGCTAGTCCCGCAAGTCCAGCACTCTAACAGGTTCTGGCTGCAAAAGATTTCATTAGTGTTTGCCGATTTAAATGTATTGCTCATGTTCATTTTTCATAGGAGCATGCACGAGCCTACTGTATAGGTGGGGAAATTGAGTGCTTGGCTGGTAATGAGAGTGATAAACTGATATATTTACATGTTCACAGGTCGACTGTGGTTCCTTTGTGTCAGCAGCTCGTGCTTATCTGGAGTTCCTTTACTTGCAGTGGCTCGGGCTCTGCAGTATTTCTCTCTCTCTGTAATTCAGGTGATATCAAGCTTGGCCTCCTCCAGCAGCTTAAGCATAATGTCCTGTTTTAATGGCTGCCGATGGGTAAGAGCAAAATACTGGGGCTGGCTTAAACATAAAATAGCCTATGTGATTCACTGGTTCACGCTGAGCGTGGGACGGGGGGGGTCAGCTAGTCCCAAAAATGAGGGACAGGCTTTTTTGCCCACTTCATTTTAGTCATATGTGAAGGCAGTTTGGAGGGCAATTCTCTGCATATCTTCTTTTTTCCCTCCTTGCTTTTTGGTGGATATTCTGTTGATGAGAAAATGGGATTAAGTGACTACATGAAACTTTCCACCCCTGCTCATCTAACCAGGAAAGCAATCTGCAAGGGAAAGGGAGCAAAAGGATGTAAACAACCTGGGTTTTTCTCTGTATCCAGGTGAAATCTCCTTTGTTGCAGCTTGTTCCACTTGCCTGTGGACACCTGACCTGTGATCCTGCCCACCTCTGAGGAAAATCTGTCCGTTTTCCTCCCAAAGCCCTTTTTGGTGTTCATCTCTGCGAGGGTGTCCTGCTGACTGATGTTCAATATCCTGTTCGGATATGTAATACAGATCCCCACTCTCTGAATCACATTTTTTTTGCAGGCTCCCGTTATTTCACAATTTTGGCATTTCTTTGTGATGTGAAGTTTCCTTCAGGTAAGAATGTCCAAAAAACTGAATCCTTGTCTTGAGGCTGTACGTTTTCTGTCATCTTACGGGGAGGAGAACCATAATAACGTGGTGTAAATAGCTCTGGGACACAGTCCTGATGGTGAAACTGTCCTTGGAACGTGTTCCCTGTCTCTCTCCCTGTCTGCGACTGCTACTTACCAAAGAGCACGCAAAAGAGAGAAGGAAGATTAACTTGGGATATATTCCTGCTGCAAAGTGAGTGAAAAGCTAGAGGATTTGGGGGTGCTGCTGAACACTAATGCTCATCCTCCGTCTCGTGGGATGGGGGTATCTGTGGTTCTGGCCAGGGTCCCAGCCTGGCTGGCTGCTCCAGGGCCTTCCCCAGCGTCTGCTCACTGTCGCGCTGGGTTTTACGTGACGCAGGAGCAAAAAGGAAACGTTACATAGAGTTTAGCTTTATTCTTTCTGTTATGGCAAGTGAAGAATTTCATAATGCAAAAATGCAGCGCCCCACTCATGATTTAAAACGTATTGCAGATATGACCGTTGAATATGTGGCAGGGCTGTACGTTATTTTTGTGTTAAATGCTTGGAAGATGCCTAATTCCACAAAGCTGCCTCTGTCCGTAGCATCACTTCTGTCTTGTAAACTTGGAAAATCAGTGTCCTGGGTTATTCCTTTAGTAGCCCTCATCTGGCCTTCTGCAGCGGCATCTCCAGAAACAGTGCGGTGGGATTTGCCTTTTGAACGTTCTGCAGCGACGCGCGCGTGGCCGCTGTGTTGGTTGTTCCTAAGGGAGGCTTGGTTGTTTGACGTTGGTAACGTCGCGCTGTGTCAGGAAGCGACAGCAGTGGCCCGCACGGCCGGGATGTCTCCAGACAGGGATAGCGGCCCCAGGTTGGGAGCAGTGTTGCTGATTAATCCATTCACTTTCTGTCTCACCTTTTGCAGGCCTCTTAATCCCTCCTGGGTTTCAAATTCCCATCTGTGAAATTCTAGTGGCAGCCCTTATCTACTTAATGTATAAGGACAGCAAAGGTGATTCGTTAGTTTTTTTTAGTGTTCTCTGAACTCCTTTGTGGAAGACAGTATAGGAGTGGAGCAGTATTGTCTAGTGCAGTGATCTGCAGGGTATTTTAAAACTGGGTATATTTGGAGCCTTACCCTAAAAGACAACTTACCTCCCTGCACACAGGCAGGAGGAAAAAAAAAAAAAAAAAAAAAAAAAAGAGGAAAGAAAAAGGCAGAGAAAAAATGTTAGAGTTTGATCCCCTGTTCACTCAGGTCATTAAAAGACTGTCTTGAATGGTGTTTGGATCAGACTTACAAGACACATTTCCCTCTTCCCATGTCACTTTGTGCTGATCCACTCGGTATCTCATCCAGGGGCTTTTCCCAGTGGCAGCAAATGTCTGACTGCTGAGGCTGCTTTAAAGAGAGGGCAAAGGAGACTCCTGTGCCGGAGGCCGCTCCTGCGGAATGCCGGAAAGGGCACGTGCGTGGAGAGCGCTCGCGGCCACACCGGGCTGGGGACATCTGAAAGGTGCAGGTGGCTCGAGGATGAGGTGCTGTTAGCAGGAGGATATTTTTAAATACATATATCCCTCTTCTGGCTAGGATAGGGGGGAAAAAAAAACAGCTTTTTTTTTTTTTTTTTTTTTTTTTTTTTTTTTTTTTTCCAAGCTTAAATTTAACTTGTCAGGGGGTTGCATTGATTCAAATGTGCTCTTCCTTGGTGACCTTCATCTCTCCGTGCCTGTGAGATGTGAAAGATGCTGTTGACACAAGCAGAGGCTCAAGCTCCCTCAGCTCATATCCCAGACACCCCTTAAACGTGGCGTGTTTGATGCTGCATATTTCTGTCTCGCTGATAAGGTGGCAGCAAAAGTTACTGCATCTATCCGGGGAGGCGGGTGGAGCTGCACGAAAGCCACAGCAACCAGCACTGCCCTCCTTCCCCCTGCTCGCCACGACCCTCAGCACCACCTTCAAAAGCAGAGTCCCCGTAGAAGTGGAGCTGTCTCCGACAGTGGTTCTTGCTGGGATGTCCTCGCGTCTTTCAGGTTAGGAAATCCGGGATGTTGGTGCAAGTGGCCGCGGCGCTGACGAGTACCGTCCGGAGCTTGTTGCACCCCGTTTCCTTGGCATGTGGGCAGAGGTTTTCCCTCTGGGAAGGCAGAGTGCATCTCTGCAAGAAGCACCGAGCCCTGCTCTGTCCGTTGCACTGCCCAGGACAGTCCATATAGTTTATTTTCTTCTTGTGGAGAAGGCACGACCAGCGAGGACAACTTGACAGATGCGGCACCGCGCATCTGACCGGGCATTTTTTTATTCCACCTAAATAACCACTCTGCTGGGCGAAGCACAGAAATAATTTCCCAGGGCAGCTGCTAGGAAATCGCGCTCTAAGTCTATCAGGGAATTACAGTTTAATTGCAGTCTGCAGGAGGAGGACTCTGCCCCGGTTCAGTGTTTAATGGGAAAGGCAGCTATTGAGAAATTGCTGCCCCCACTCTGATAGCTTTTACCGCCGACTTCAAGCAGCTCCAGCTCGGTTTAGCTGGCAAAGTTCACTGTTGACAGATGAAGCACTGGAATTAAAATATGTGACAGTGCATTAAGGGAGACGCTGTAAAGGGCATTTCAAAAGCGGTCAGCGAGAGGCGGACGGGGCGCGGAGCGGAGAGCAGCGAAGGCGCTGCCGGCGCCGCTCGGCACGCGGGGCCAGGGCAGGGCTGACGGGGATGTGCTTTTTACCCGCCTCTTTGGAAGGGTGCTCTCTAACTAATAGCAAACATGGATGTCGTTTTTCTGTTAGTCAGATAACATACAGCTTGAGCTAAGGAAGGGGTCAGAAGGAAACATAAAGGGCCAGAAGAAAGAATGAATGCGTGTGAAATGAAAGCGCGGCGGGGGGACGTGCTGCGTTGCAGCCATCGTGTTGCCTCCGTCGTGTTGCAGGTGTCCGGGGCCTCGCTTGCTCGGAGCCGTGTGTGGGATGCACCCGGGCAGCGTGAGGCCCTAATCCCGTGGGCACGGGTGCTCTTTGCTCCCTGGGATGGGTCTCCGTGTCCAAAAGGGGCAGAGGGGCAGTTTTAAAAGCCTGCAGCAGTCCCCATCCCGGAGCGTTTCCGCAGTGGTGCTCTTGGAAGAGCAGAGCAGCTCCCGTGGGCAGCCCGCGGCAGGGGCAGCAGCTCTCCTGGTGCTGAACGTCAGTGGTGGGCCCTGAGACGCTAATTCAAAGCAAGCAAGAAAAAACACATGGAGGAGGGTGAAAGAAAATCTTGATTTTTCTTTTTTAACTGCTATACCTTAGTAAAGATTGTTATAAATCAGGCCGTAGAATACACCCATCTGCCAACTTGCTTGGAGGCTGAAAAACTGCGGGTGGTTTGTAACTGTGTCGTAGAGGAAATATTAGTCCGTCGACGCCTTGGTCTTCAGGAGAAGCAGTGAGCAGCTGCTTGGGATACGGACAAGCAGGCCGAGACGGTTGGGGCCACAAAATGTGTCTTTTTGAGAAATTGCTTCTCGCTAAACGCAAGGCTGGATCTTAGCTCTATCCCCTCTACATACCTGTGAAAAGGGATGCCCAGAAATGGGACAGGGCTGCAGAATGAGGTTTCCTACCCGCTCGGGCCGCTTTGCTGTTGCTCCGTCGTCGTGGCTGGTGGTAACACGGCCGGGAAGCTCTGGGGCTCCGATCAGCCCAGTGTTCACAGCAGCTCCACAGCGTCTTCAGCGCTGAGGGGATGGACAAGTGAGATGTTGTGTCCTGGTGCACAAGGTTGGTCGTTGTAAAATGTAATGGAATCTGATGTGTATTAGATTTTGAAAATTTATTTCATAAAGAAGGATAATTTTCTCCAGCATCTTTTTCATGATGGTTTTGCTTTGACTTATTATTAGAGTGACCCTGTAATGTTCCTGCTGTCCTTTTCGCTTCTTTTGGTAATGATTTAAAATAGTCATAAGTAAATAGGAAGAATTGACCATTGACAAGACTGTATTTCTTACTAATTTGTCTGATCGTGCCTGTTTCCTGGTACCTGGAGGATGTAGGAGCAGATTGAAGCAAATGAGTTTGGGTCAGGTTTAACGCTCAGCCAGAAGGTTTCTGGGCTGGATTAGGAATGGACACAAAAAATGTTTCAGTTTGTGTCTTTATCTTTTCAAATTGCTGGTTAATTCTCTGTGATTGTTCATGTTATCTCTTCCTGGGCTCAAACAGAAAACAGTAGTTATTGAAATCTGGACATAGAGGCATATCAGTGCACTGTGGAATTGTTCTACATTTGCAGATTTTTCTTCTTTTTTTCAAGTCTGCTTTTTTTAGCTAATTTTGCCTACTTGGAAATACCACATAAATGTGAAATATCACCCTGTTTCTGCCACTTACTCTCAAAATAAATAAGGATCCAGCTTTTCACATTTGGCTGTATATGTGTAGCACATTCATCCCCATCAACTGAAGCTTCCCAAATATCCCAGCTGGCAAGTACTTCTGAGATACCATTTATATCAGTGCTTGCTTCTAATTATTCCATTTGGAAAATGTAGGCCTGCAGTTTCCACGTGTGCTTCAGCTGGAGATCCAGAAGCCATTAGGTCAGAACGTTTCTAATTAAGTTCAAATCTTTGAAAAAAAATCTCATCAAATTTGCCCTGTTGCTTATGTGAATTATTGAAGATGTGGTTTGCAAGCAGTAGGTTTATCAGCTCAGCTTCGATTGTGAAAGTATCTGAAGAAACAAACCCAAACCAGGAAAGGATCCAGGTTCAGATCTTCATCAAAACTTTCTCCACCTTGAAGAGCTGTTTAGAACTAGAATCCCACTTAATGCTCATTAGAGAAATAGATCTTTTCCACACAATACTAAGCTGACATTTCCCTGAACTTTGTCAAATTACACTACAGAGATAGAGTTTGAGCTGCTTGTTAGGAAAGTTTTAAGGGCTTCATTCTTCTACAGGCAGATGCAATGCATTTAATTTCTGTGGTTTCAGAGCAGCATAAGAAAGGTTTGGTAGAGTGAAAAATTAAGTTCCAACCAAATGAAATGGGATCTTTACCAGAATCATACTTCAGCAATGGAGTTGTCTGGTTTGTATTTCATAGCTCTATGTTAAGATTTGCATTTACAGTGTCATTATGTACAAAGTCTAGCATAAAGTTGGGATTTTTTTCCCCCCCCCTTTCTTGTAATTGAAACAGTAGGAGTTTAATGATGGACTGGGGAGGCTTGCTGTTTTTGAAATAAAGAATTGAACTACTTTGAATGGGTAAGAAAAAGTATTAATAAAGTGATTATTTCAGTCTGAACTCAGTCCTGTCATAAAAAATGAAACTATTAAAATTGCATTAGACACATTAAAAAAACAGCCCAGAATAGTAAACACATTGCAGCAGTGGAAGCAGCCCAGCCTCCATCCAACACTCAGCTGATTACAGCAGCACATTTATTACCTTCAAAATGGTTAAGTGCTGAGAATGAACCTTATTTGGGGACCTTCCAAAGCTTGCAGAATCATCATCTTCCATCCTCTCCCTGTTCCCTGCCCTTTTTCTTCACCCAGGAACCTCTGGAAGGAAGGCTGCAGCCTCTCCTGCTGGCTGCCACCGGGCAGCATCCCCAGTGCCACATGAGCTCCTGGCCTCGCAGCCCCCGGGGCGCACCAGGGATCGCTGGCTTACGCCGTTAGCTGAAAGACGGGAGATCTTCTATGCTCAGTTAGCCAAAGAATGGGATCTTTTATGCTGTCCCCGTGAAGGTGCAGAGTGCGATGTGTGGATATTTCCTTAATGATTTGTAATTGATGTAGGAAAATGCAGAAACGCGATAGCCCGCGACCGCCGCCTTGAATCGTGTGCTGGAGCCGTCGCCCTCGGGTTTTCTGGCGTGTCGCGCTGCAAGGCCTCTCGGAGCCATCGCTGGCCTCTTTCTGCAGGTCATCCGTCCCGATCCTTCCCTTCACATGGACAACCACTGGTGCTGAGGCACCTCCCCTTCTCCGTGGCTGGGCTGGGAGCCTGCAGGCAGCGGCTGAGCCCCCAGGCTCAGCTCCCAGCGGTGCCTCCGCTCCGCGCGGCGCCCTGCACCGCTTGTCGCACTCCTACCGCACCAAAGCTCCTCTTCACTCCCACCCGCTTCCACGGTGCTTCTCACAACTCCTGGGATCGCGTTACCCGCGTTCCTTTGCCACTGTTAATGCTCCCAGCAGAGACGTGCCAAGCCGCCTTCCCTCGCAGAGCGCGCTCAGCGTGACGTTGCCAGGGCGTTCGCTGCTTGCGAGGTCTGCTGCTTATCGTGCGGTACCTGTTGTCTGCTCAACACAGACCAAGGCCCTGATGTTCCCGTGCTGCAAATGTAAACACATGCGTTAAATATTGCCTCGGGATTGCGTTTGCATCAGCAGAAGGCGGCTGCCCCGCACTGGGGGCTAGGAGATATAAATTAGAGATTGATAGTAGGAAAACTGCAGCATGAATTATAATAGGTTTACAAGATGAGCTAAACTTTTAGAGCTTTCAAGGAAAAGTTGGAGGCGTTTGGGGAGGGCTGGTCTCTAGCCAAGCCTGCTTGTGCTTCCACCCTCTTGCCAAGCCGTTGGGTTGCCTTGTACCCACCACAGCTCAGGGTATATTAAGGGCTGCAGCTTCAGTCCGACGGCTTTCGCTTAGGGACAAATGGAAGATGAACGGGCCTGCAAATGGGCTTAAAGTCTCAGAGGCCAAAGGACAAGCAAAAGAACCCTCTTAAGTATATTTAATTTCAGAATTTTGAGAGGCATCGTTGGTGTTTTAGAGGCCTTTGGTTTCTGAACCTTTGGGGTTGGTGGGATTGTGTCTGTTGTGTTGACTGTAACTCTGTGCATGGTGAGACAAGTGCAGCTTATCAGTATGATACCTGTATGATACCTGTATGATACCTGTATGATTTGGTGATGGACCTTCTGCAGTGCTGAGAGACTGACTTCCCTGAGGGCCTGTTTGCTGGGGAATTAATTTTGCCACTTAAAAGAAACATTAGAAAAACATGCCTGGCAAAACTGGATGCGCCCAGAGATTTGTCAGAGCTCTGCAAAGCCATCCTTAAAATAAAGCCTGACGTATATTTATGTAGCTGAGGCCCTTCCCCCTTTTTGGTTAGTTATTTTAAAATCTCCTTTAAAAAAAGTAAAAGGAAGCTATTTTCGTTTGAAAGAATGAAATGTATAAAGGCTGGATTTTTCTTAAAACTTTCTGGGTTTAGCCTGGTTTTCTATGGAAATTAGCCTTATTGCAATCTCAGTGCCAGTCTTCAGTTTGCCTTGCAATAACTTTTCGAAATGTTGGTTGAATTTATTCACATTTGACAGGGGAGAAAAGGTCTCAAAGATATTAACTTTGTGTGAATTTCATAAAAAGAGGCATCTAGATAGATGAGACTGTGATTAGTACTCCTGCTAAAGAAAAAAAAGACACTGTAGGTTCAACCACATTATTAAACAGCTGAGAATCCACCTGGGAGACCACCTGCCATAGGAAACTGTCTCTCAGGTTCTCTCTGAGGATCTTGCCTGTTTCTTCTTCCACTGCTTTTCACAACCCAGTTGCACAGCAGCCCAGTGGTAAGTAAAACTACCCCAAGTCTTTTTTACTGCATGTTTTTGGGGTAGGATTGCTTGCTAAAGCAGGACCCTGGTGAAGCCCCAGCTGCGTTCGTGATCAACGAGGTCCCCAGAGCTCTTTAGGAAAGCGGTTTTATGAGCAGTAGAGTTGCAGAGAGCTGGTTTCCTATGATTTATGTCTCATGTTTGGGTTATCTGGAATTTAATGTGTTCCTAGTGCCAATTAAAGTGTCCCCCTCCCTCTTACAGGGAGGCTGTGGTGTCCAAGAAGGGCTGAGATCTGTTAGGGTCTTGCTCTTCTGCCTGTCTATCTGCTTTCATGAAACTGGTAGGAATGCAGAAATTTTGAGAAATTTTAGCTGTGACAGATCAGGCTCAAATTCATCAAAGGCTTCCAAATTTAGAGAAGGGCATACAGAGTAAGAGATACACACGTCGTGATCGTGCTGCCCTGATTGCTTAGGAAACCAAACTAAAAGTGCATCGGGCCACTAAAACATGTGAATATTCGAACAATAGCAAAGAGCAGTCTCATTTGGGTTCTTGTGGTACCCAAGAATTGCAACTGCGCATCTCAGTGTGTTGTTGAGACCCTTAGCAGATGCAGTATGAATTTGGAAGAGCTGTTGGGGCACCTCATTGTGTGTGTGCTTGGCTAGAAATTCATAAATGGGTTCTAAAGTCTTGAGGATCTGGTGCTGGGGGGGCACATAGGATGTGCGTTGCATGCGCTGGCCCTGCTCAAAGTAACTCTGCTCAGGTTGCCACTTGGCGAAGTTTGGAGAACTTTCTGGAGAGGCAGAATGTGGCAATCCTAGGCCATAATCTTGTGGGAAAGAAATCGTTTGCTGTGTGTGCATATGCAGTCCCGGGAATGCTCAATTATCTCAGTGCTTCTAGAAAAGAAATTCTTTCTATTTCAACCCAGGCAACCTGGTGCTGTGCAATATTTATTGACCTGTCTTTTTGTGCCTTCCACGGTGACAGCTTGACTCTCCTTGCTGTGCTCCTAAAGAGCCCATACTGTAAAGAGCTTTCTAAAGGCTTTTCTGTTTGGGGTCATTTTGTGCCTTTGCCTATGTTTTAATCAATGTGCTTCACTCAAGATGCAGAAACACATTAAGCCTGGTGCCAGTTGGTTTTAATTGAAGAGGAAAAAAAAAATAAGCTGGCATGATTGAGTCCTTGTGGAAATGGTGAGTTTCCACAGCTGAGCCTTCGAAATGTCTGGACAGTTTAAGAGTGAGAGAGAAGTAACAGTGAACGAAGCATCCAAGACACAACAGGTACGGCTGAGAAATCCTTGCAGAGCGAGAGATGGAAAGTGTGCCCAGAGATTTCTCATAGATTTGGGGCTGATCCCGGTGAGCCAGAATCAACAGGAGACTTTCTTTTGTTCACTGCAAAGATTGGCAGACCTTTTCCTTTACGAATCTCTAGGTCAATGCTAAGAAGATTCCTAGCAAAGGGGGTTCTTGCAAAATGGCTGTCTGGGTGTGTAAATCGTCAGTGCTGGAGCAGTTGTGCGAGCAGGCTTGGAGATGTCGCTGCAGGAGGAAAGGAGACAAGTTCCTGGGGAAGGTATCAGTGGCCGGTCCCCATCAGGGCTCAAGGGCAGATTGGAGAAAGAAGCTGATTTCTGTGAAAAGGCTTTTGGCTGCTCCAGGCAATGCCCCATGCCTACTCCTAGGGGCTAGGACATGGGGTTTGTCGTGACAAGTCACACAACAAGTCACAGCTATGGCTTAGAATAGGAAGCAGAAAGCATGCGTTTATAGCTGGGGTGGAGGACAAGGGAGAAAGGTCAAATGGAGAGTCTTCACTCTTCTCAAAATTACGACGTAGGATTTTAGAAGAGCCCAAGGGAATTAGGTCTCCTGTGCTTTCCCAGTGGATTGCTGTTCCCTATGGTTAGAAACCTTTTCAAGACACTTCGTGTATTCCGGTTTGGTGGTGCGCAGCGGTAGCAGCGCTGACCTAGGGCTTGAAAAACTCTTCTGGGAAAAACTTCCTTTAATTTTAATGAATTACGAGTGGAGTCTTAACGACACTTGAAAAAGTTACTCTCGGTACAATTACACTTGTCCTCGTCCCTCTTTGTTCCACTCAGGTCACCTGGTTCAACTCTGCAGCTCTCAAAATTTCCACTGTGTTCACCCACCCACATGTCACATTTTGAGATGTCGGCCATGAGTCTTTTTTGTTCTTCTTGAATAAATCATGGCATCCCTGACTCCGGAGACAGCTTGACAAACGTGTAGCTTTAACTGAAGTATTTGTCATCGCTAAGATGTGAACAGAGGTTAATTACAACAGCCAGCTCTCCCTTGCTGAGAAGTTTCTCAAATTTGGGAACTGAAACATCCTTTGCTGGAATTCGCCTTAGAAGTTAATGACGTTTTGAAAGCTTGAGCCAAGCTGCCTTTGGGTGTTTGTGGGAGCTGGGCAAAAGGCAGAAGCAGTTTTGTTCTGCTAGGAAGGGTTCTTTGTAGGCATTTCCAACTTTAGAAATGTTTTCTCCTGCGGATGGAGTTGTCCTCTTAGAAAATCTGCGGAACCTGCTTGTAGCAAGAGTGAACCAGTGCAAAACGTTCCTGCAGCTTGTGACCCGTAATTATCCCAATCACCGAAAGCTCCGCATAGCTACAGGGTGGACTCGCCCTTTGCTTTGCTCCGGTAACCTCTTACCCCCTACAGAGCAGCGTACGAGCTTTTATCGCCCCAAACTTACAGCTCAGACGTTGCACCAAGGCAGCAAGAGCCCTCTCCCTGCTGCCACCGAAGCGTGGGGAACCAGCTGCAGAGGAAATAGCAAGTGTTTCTTCACAGAAGCTCTTGATCCAGAGATGCTCCCGAGTCCCACCGAGTAAATCAGCGGTTGCCCATGGTGCTGCCGGAAGCCCTTCGGGGGCTGTGAGGCGCGGAGAAGCCGGGAAGGGCAGAGGCCGCGCGTCCCGCTGCCGGGCGAGCTGCTCGCCCAGCCTCTCCTTCCCTCCGCGCACGGCGCCGCTGCCTCTTGCTGCCGCGGCCCTCCCCGTGCCGGCGGTTCTTACCACCCTCCTCTAGAAGCGCGGGACCGCCGCACCGGGCTGCGGCCGCAGCTCGGCTCGCGCTCTGCGGGCTCCGCCGGCACCGCGGCGCTAACAACAACCTGACGTTTTAGCTGGGGGGAAGTAGCTGTCTCTCCAAAAGCAAATTCCTGTCTCCTACCCGCTCCGCTCCGGCATTCGTCTGGATTTATTGAATAATGGTAATGGATTACTTAGCGGCTCTCCACAGCCATTATCAGCCAGCACAGTGTTTGTGTGGCTGGTCTCCCCTGCTCTGTCAGCTGTCATAAGCGTCTCAATTAGAAAAGAAGAACCCTGATATGAAATAGGTAACTATGGTTACCTGTGATGTGGGTTTTTAAGGAGCGCTCAGAAGCCTAGTGGCAACAGAGTTTGGAAGTTCAAAGCTTTAATTTATCTGAGAACTCTCTTGATTCGGAGCATGAAAAGCGTTTAGAATAAATCCGGAACGTTTTCTGTTGCGGAATGACATTGCACTCCTCAGCAGAAGCCATCGCATGGGCTAAGCCAAGGAGCGAGGGGTCTGGGCGCACGGCAAAGGAGCAGCCATCCGTGTCTCCATGCAGGGCCTCGTGGCCCTTGCAGTGCCATAGCTGGTACAGATGGTGGGTTCCTAAGGAAGCAGTGCCTCTCTGCTCTGGTCCTGTTCCTGTGTGCATTGAAATGGTGGTTTCTGAAGGAGGACGTATGGAGCACTGCAAGGGGCATCTTTCAAGCAAAGGTACCTGCACAAATTCAGACCCAATCATGCTGCTGAGGGGGGGAAAAAAAGTCACTGGAGCTTTATTTGATGAGAACGTGGGGTACTGCAAAAAAGGTTTTAACTGGAGTGAAAGTGTTTTATGCAACATAAATAGGACCTGTTTGTCACATGTTCTCTGTAACGCACGGTAGAAGGTGAATAATGGGAAGCCTCTTATTGCAATGATATCCTGGCAAGTGCTGGCCTGCTGCTGGATCAGTACTGATTTCCCAGGAAAGCTGTTACGTGGTACCGGAGCTTCCCAGGACCTGGCTCTACACCACGCCTACTTTCTGGGGCAATTCACATCATTTTTCATGTTCTACATCAAGACTTCACTTTTTCAAATTTTGAATTAATGTATTACTATGCCTGTTAACATATTTGTTTAATTAGGATCCAATCTTTTACAGTAATCAGGCATTCAGGGTCATCAGATCATCAAGTCATCATGTCATCAAGTCAACTTCATCCAGCTGCAAGGTATTGTCCACAGGTTGTTGGTAGAGAAGTCAGATAAGTAGGTTTATAGGTTATGGCCAAATCCCAGCAGTGACCTCCAGGACTGCAAAGTCTCCTTGCAGCTCTGTTGGAAGGTGTTTGCTGGATATTGTCTTTATGCTGGTGACTGCTTTGTCTGCTGACTAGAAAGTCAGGACAGTAACACTGAACACACTAAATGCTTACTGCAAGTACTCCTGTTTAACCAACTTGAAACAAATAGCACATCATTTATTAAGGGTGCATAAGGCTGAGACTATTGCAGTACAGTGCGATCCAGAGCCAAGCAGGAAAAGGTCACCGGCCTTACTGTATTGTTTGAAGTGCTCAAGAATTTCTGATGTGTTTGCGCTCCGGCTGTGTTCGTCTGGAGGCGGAGAGAAGGTTGTGGTTGTTATCTGTTAATCTGGAGGTTCCTTATTAATAGGCTGCACACTTCATTGATTTTTAATTAATTTCTGAGGAGACCTAGAGCATAGTGCTGCAGCCCACAGACATCTCCGTACTTATTGCAGTCCACATTTCTATTGATTGCCTGCCTAAGGAGCAGAAGTAATCCATTTTAAATGCACTTTCTTGGAGAGAGCGAATGCACTACACAATACGCTCTCCCGCGTGTAATTGTATTGACAAGAGGTCAGCGGTCAGCGCAGGGGAGAGGTGCTAGTACATCATTTCATATTCTCCGAGCTCACTCTTTTGTGCAGGCCTGAAGTTTCAGACAAGCCACGTTGCCCCCCTCGCAGCTGGTTTGTAGCTGCAGAGCATTAGCAAAGCCCTGGGCACGGCCCCGCTGCTGGAGCCGCGTGTGCCAGATGTGCCTGGAGCTGGGACCAGAAGAACCTGGAGGTGCCCATGTTGAAATACCTGTTCTACATCCTATTAGCAATGCTACTTAATGTATTTATATAACACCTCTCGTCAGAGGAACACGAAGTGCTTCACAGGCTCTTTCTGTTCAGCACCACCTAATCTAGATGTCTGCATAATTCAAAGGAGCCAGGGAGACAACTCATGCTTTTTTTTGCAGTAGTTCAGACAAAGGAAGTGTTTAATGATGACAGTGGAACAAACTCTTCTTCTCATAATATCTTAAGCACTTCAGCACCTTCTGCACTACCAGAATAGATAACTTAGTTTTAAGGACCTTACAACTGTGCTGTGAACCAGCCTAGTGGAAACCTATTTATCTGGGCTTTAAAAGGATGGGAAGACACTACTGAGAGTTTAATTTAGGGTTGCAGTGGGTCTGGACTCATCAATATGTCTGCTCAGTCCTGTCAATGAAGTCTTGAAATATTGTGAGCTTATGGACTTGTTTTTCTTCTAGTTTCTTCATTCTCCCTTTATGAATCACCTGAGATTTGGGGGTAGCCAGTGTTTTTCCTGTAGTTCTGTCATCTACATTTTGTCCTCCAAGCCTCTTTCCCTTTCCTCTTACTTCCTGGCTTTATTTGGACCAGTTATGCCTCAGCATCTTCTTTATATTGTGTTTTGGCCCACAGCTTGGCAATGGAGTAAATCAGGCTTTAGGGCTGCAGGTACTGGATCAGATACCCTGCAGCCCCATGATGCAGAGTAAAGATCTGGTATAAAGTCTTTTTGTTGATTGATACTTGTTCTTCTGACAGCTAGCTGGCGTGTTTATACTGCTACAAGTAGCCAGTGTCCTCTTGGAGCTGGAATGAAGCCAGTTTATCTAGATTTTGTGGTTCCACTGAGTCAGCTCCCATACATGAGCGGGTAGAATTTGTATTTTTGAGTGATCTGCTTATGGAAAGATCTTAGGACTAACTTGTGCACCGAAATGGCACCCCCCAACTTTTTCATGGCAGGATTGACTTGAGCTACTTGGGCAATTCAAGGACAGCCAGCCCGAGGTTAAAGCACCGTTACTCCAAGATAGGGCTTGTGGCATGCGGGTAGCCTGTGGCTTCCAAATTCAGTAACCTATAGAGAAGAGAAACCTTAAGATAGAGCTTAGTAGCAGGAAATGGGAAGAAATGTATCACTGTTCTCTAGCCTTTACCAAAAAAGCGAGAGATTTCCTTGCCCCATGCAAAAAAAAAGTAATTGATCTCCTAAATATTTAGGGTGACACAACAGCCAGGGGAATGCAGGAGTGGACCCCCCTTGCCGGCTTTCCCCTTCCGCTGGCCGAACTCCGTCCGTTTTCAGAAACGTTTGGCAGATAATCCGTGCGCAAGCGGCAAATCCCCGCCTCGCTCTGCCGTCTCTGGCCCGGAGCTGTCGGCATCCTTTGCTTGGCCGTGGCTCCGACGCGGCTCCAGCGCCTGCTTTGCAAGAGCAGCTCCCACCTCTGCAGCTGAGTCGGTGCCTTCCGGAGCGGCCTCGGTCTTTCCCTCCCACAGCTATCTGTGGAGTAACAGCTACTTGGATGGTTCTGGTTGCTCATGACAACAAAGGGTGTCGCTCTTTCCTTGAAAGAGTCCTTAGCCCCAGGTAAAATCACACTCTTTTTTTTTTCCATGGTGTAAGGGAAGGAAGGCAAAGATGGTCATTTCAAGCTTTCTGTACTGATTCCTGTTATTAAGCTAGCCTCAAGTTATTAGGATGAAAAGACGACAATTTCCAAGGCTGGAATTTAATGCCCATGAGATTTGAGTTGGGCTTGAAATTTTCTTCCCTCACAAACCTGTTTGATGGATCTGCCATTCGTCCTGGCCCTGGTGAGGGGAAGTTATTATCGAAGAAAGGCAGCCTGCTCTTAATTTCTTGAAGCTTCCTCGGGTCAGTAAAGATCAACATTTCCTCTATGTAGAGAGAAAATAATGTATACCATAGAAAACAGCAAACTAGGCATACTGAGCAAAAATGTTTGCTGTGCTGTCTACTAGTTTTGCTGAAGTTCCTGAGGCAGGTAAAGTTCTTTCTACTCATTTTTTTGATTTGAATTGTTCTGCAAAGTAAAAGTCTTAGTCTTGGATCCTGCAAAGACATATGTATATACTTAACCTTTAGTTAGTGATTCCACATGCTTCACTTCATCTCTGATAAATATCCCAAAGGGGCTTTCTATTTAATGTATTTAATGAATATTACATACTTGCTTAAAATCTTGCCTGAAAAACAATTTTATTTATTTATTTATTTATTTATTTATTTATTGGAACTAAGGTAGGAGCATCTAATGGAAACAACCTTCAGACAGGGCTTGTTTGGTTAAAGAGTTGGACATTCCCTGAACAGCAGTTACCACCTTTGAAAGGAATGCAGAAGTGTCCTTATGTAAGAGATGGGACTTCGGAAAATCCAGAAAAGTGAATAACAACAGATCAAATAACATTGTCTGAAACTATGTGCACCGTGCGCTGTGCAAATTGAGGCTGTGCTCAAAAATTGCCCTCGCGAACTGGGAGACAAGTGAGAGTTGCAGAAGCAAAGCCAGTGATAAAGAAAACCGCAAATGTGACCACATCTTAAAGGCAAGAGAGCTCACGGGGCAGGCCCATAACCTTGATGGTTACATATGAAAGCTTGATTTTGCAAAAAAAAAAAAAAAAAAAAATTACATTCTATTCTCTCCACCATGAACTCCCCTTTGGTGATGCTGCCCTATAGACGTCCACATCAGGAGAAGTCCTAACACTTTATGAACTAACAGATACTTTCTAGTGTAACGCAGCACTTTGCTAGCTCAGAAGGGTGTCCTGTTTTGGTTTGTTGCCATCACGTGATGGCCTGTCATTTTTCTTATAAGCTGGAGATTGACCATAACCAAAGAATTTTACAGTTCTTAACCACTAGCTCCTAGTGTGTTTAACAAGGTAATTTTTGTCCTGCGTTATTGCTAGCCAAGCCTTGAGAGCAAATATATGGGTAGAGGAGAGCAGGGTTCACCTCACCTAGGATTACTTCTGTTTCGTTTTGTTTTCCTGGCTATTACATAGAAAATTACCAAGGCCGAACTTGACAGGTAGGGGTTTCTTACTGGAGTTAAGCTCCGTGTGACAAGGTACATGGTTCCTGTCCACCTCCCTTCTCAGAGGGAGGCCGTCTTGGCTGGGTACAAGCCAATTCTTTTGCCCACAGCATTGCTATTAATTTCCCTGGTGCTGTTGCAAGTCTTGTGTGAAATCTATAAACACGGGTAGTGCAGTCCAGGTTAGTAATTGTGTAGGCAAGGACAAAAGACCTTTATGCTAATCAAAGACCTATTGAAAATCTCCGTTTGCAATTTTTTCTTCCACCCTACTCCCTCCAAATTTCTGGCAAGGGCATTTGTGCCTGAAGGGAGGATTTACACTTTCACCATTGCATTTATTGCTCTTCTAGGTGAAGGGGTTGCATAGTAGAGGTCTCCGTGTCCGTGGCTCTGGGTTAGGGTCAGGGTTGCCCTGGGCGAGATGAAGGGTTAGTCCGCCCTCCTGCACAGCTCCCTAAGGGACTTGCTCAGCTTATCCCTGGTAGAGCTGTTTGCAGCGACTGTTCACTCTAGTCTGCATATTAGGACTTCTTACCATCCAGCAATTTAATGTTTTGGCACTTCTTTGGTGTCTGCACAGCTTTAATTTGGAGTAACAAAGTCCTGAGGGGCATTTCACACCCCAGCCCCACAGATCACACTGCAAAAGGCACAGAACGATGTCTTTCGGATGTGACTTTTAGGATGAGTTGCTAAAAATGACTCGTGGCGGTGTCTTAAGGTCACTTGCAGTTCTCTCTTGTAGCTCCCCTTGGATATCCTCTTGGTATTTGATCACCGGCTTGTTGGGTGCTGATGGCACTGGCTGTGAAATGCAGAGAATATTTTTTCATTAGAGTACTACGTGCATCACGTAACAAGATTAGAGATACATGCATAGCACTTTTCCTGCCAGCTTTGAAAATGCCTTGGGATAATGACTGTCAATATAGTAGGTGTTTAGATAGTCTTGCTGCAGTGAATACTGTGGGCTTCTCCTTTTCAGATTGTTTTGATTTTTACTGTATAATTTATTGGAAAACACATACTATATATATATATATATATGTATACACACACACACACACACCTTTTATTTTATACATGCACCATGTTTAGACTTTGTTAATGGGATATCAAGCAAACCAAACATGGTTCCTATGGGTTTTCCTTGAAATGCTTGCATTTCTGCAGGTCTTGGAGCAGCAAAAGGACTTTGGTAGCTGTTGACCATACACAGGTTTCTCTTAGCTTTGCAAATAACAGGTAGAAAAAAGCCACAAAAAGCTTCTTAGACAAGGGTGAAGTAAATGTGAGTATGATGGTGCACAGAAGGCTGTGGTTACCCTAATTCTTGATAGAAAAGAAACCCAGGAGTTACTGGGTTGTTGAAATATTCAGGTTACCTATTAGAAATCTTTCAAGTTTGTAACAGAGTATGAGATTACAGTGAATAAAATATTGTAATCTTATTAAGAAAAATTACAGTGATTGTGTAAATTTGAAATAAATGGAAATTAATACTCAGAATAGTGAGGCGTCCTGAAATGCTTGGAGATTAAATGCGTAAAGGATGTAAAATAAGACCAAGACGACCATTTTACAGGTATGATGTTTTAGGCCGCTCAGTGAAGGACGTTTCTGAACACCCTACCACCCTTTCCTGTCAACCTTAGTTAGCAATGAGAGGCAGAAGCCTTGGTGGAGGTCGTCTGTTTGGATTTAACCGCAGAGAAATTCTGCTTCTTCATTTCTGCGTCTGCAGCATCTCTGTATAATCTCAGTGCTGATGGCTAGAAATCGCTCTGTCAGAAATCACGGTTTTGGGGGGGGGCCCTACCGTATTCTGATAACAACAGAATATTCATCAAATTCCTGGGGCCATCGTGAGGCTCTGCCCACGAAGAGGTTTTTCCACGTTTGGACCTTTCACTGCTCCTCTCTAGCCCTCCCGACGTACCCCAGTACTTGGAGGTGCTGGTGAGAGTTGCTGGGAGCTGGGTGAGGGTTCCACGTGTGACAAGTGACTGTGCAGTGTTTTTAAGGGCACCCCAAAGCCACCCTGAGGAGCTCTCCGGTTTCCACCGGCGACGGGGCGCAGGATTCTCGGGATACCTGTATTTTATGGGCCCTCTTTTGCGGCGGTCATGGTGGTCGCTCCTCTGCCCCGTCACGAGTCGCTTCCCTTGCTTGGGTTTCTTTACGTGACAGGGCTAGTGCTAAGTCCCGGTGCCTGCGGTTTCCTGGGGCCATTGCTCCCTGTCTCCCAATTGTTTGACCCGCAAGATTTATTTGTCCATTTTTCTGCAGGCTTTAATTTGATGTCAAAAGCCATTAAGCCCTCGAAGTCCTGCAGGTCTAATGTTCGGCAGCCAGCAGCATTGATTTGCCGTTGGCAGGAGGGTGCGCTGGCTGCCACCAGCAGCGCTTTTTAAAAATAATTCTGTTTGCTGCGTGCCAGAGAGTCCCTGTGTCCCCTTTCAAATGCCTTCGTGTTGACTGCAGCAAAGTCCAACGCGTGAGAGATGAAGCAGTGTTTATGCCAAACACCCTCCCACACATTTCCAAACCTTTTAGCAGTGTTTGCACTGAAATTTTCACTTAAAAGCCAAAGCAGTTCCGAGCTCCACTTGATACCTTTTGTAAAGACATCCACTTTCTGTCCAGAAAGGGCAACATTCAAGCCTGATGCCTGGGGGTGCCTTATGCACCATCCTGCTCTTAGATGTGGGGACATCTGGGAGCATCCCATGCTCTGAAAGGGAATCAAACCTGGCCTGTGACACAGAGTAATTTAGTCATTTTAATCATCATCTGGGACTCCACAAATTATCATCTGTACTATGTGTTACTGTGATCTCCTTGGTATTCAACAATGGCTTTTTTAAAATTACCATATATATTGTACAGAGCTAATATATTAAGAGATACCTTAAAGGTAATTATCAAGTATGTAATTTCATCTGTAGGTCCTTATAATGATGGTTAATGTCATAAATGCTTTTTAATGAGATTATAGGCTTGTAACCCTGCCTGACTATCCTTTACATGTCATACAATTAATGAGACTGAGATTCGATGTCCATCCCTGTGTCACATAGCGTCATGTAAACTTCCATACTGATGGCAGAGCGTTAGTCTCATCAGAGTACGAAACAGATTAAGGCTGGGCAGCTTGAATGTGTATGTTAGCTTATCTTTAAAGGCAGCTGCATGGACTTGTTAAGAAAAGGACTTTCAACAGTATATTTATGCTCATAAATGACAGTGGCCAATGATCTAATACATAATTATAATATGACATGCAGAATTTTAAGGGAGTGAAAAGGCAAGTGGATTGCAGCCTGTGGAACAGAAAATTGTTTTCCTCCTGCTTCACTAGGGGGAACGTACTAAAAATTTGTGTCTCACTTCAACGTGTGGAGATGGCAAAGAAGCATCATCTCGATTTCAGGCTGCTGGCCTGAAACCGCGTTTCTGTGGAGCTCTGGCTAAGTATCTTAAGATGTCTAGGCTGCAGATTCCCTGTCTGAAAAATTAGGGACTGTAGACAAAGACATTTCTAGTTTTTAAATTTGCTGGAGCAAGGAAGATATCTGTGTCTATTATTTTCTTATTTTGACACCTGCTAAAGAATCACAGATTCCTAGAATCATGCAGGTTGGAAGGAACCTCAGAGGTCATCTAATCCCACCTCCTGCTCAGAGCAAGGTGATGCTGAAGTTCAGGCCTCTAGGCTCTTTTATCGCTGTGGTAATAATATGAGGAATTTTACAAGACAGCAATGACAAGTAGCTCTAAAAATTCATGTATGACTCATTAGGGTTATTTTATTGTTCTTTGTCCTTCAGGGAATGATGTACCTGGAAGAGAGGAGACTTGTTCACCGGGACTTGGCAGCCCGTAACGTCCTGGTGAAATCACCAAACCATGTGAAGATCACTGACTTTGGCCTGGCCAGGCTTTTGGAAGGGGATGAGAAGGAGTACAACGCTGATGGAGGGAAGGTGAGTACCCCACATTTCTGGAGGTCAATATTTCCTGCTTTTATGAATCTGCTGAACCTTTAGGACAGTACCCCAAAGGGACTAAATGTAAGAAAGTATGTTCAGTGACATAGCAAAGCCCTCTCTTCTAGCAGTGAACTGTGTTGTGATACCAGACGTAAAAGCTGTTTTGTTTTGCTCAGTGAGTTTCTACAGGTCCGTTGATAACATCTGGGCAGCTTTCGCACTCAGAATTAGGTTGTGCTCTTTCGCTCCATTTTGTGTCTTGTGTTGAAGACTCATGAAGTCAGTCCAGTGAGTGATGGCTGCTGTAGCGTGTTGCTGCTGGGCCTCTTTCTCCAACCAGTGGGGACCTCAGTGGTTTGCTGGCCCGTTTTCCCAGACAGGTCTATTTTTCAAGAAGCAGTGAGGAGGGCTGCAAGCGTGTGGAAGAGTTTACATAAGCTCTGCAAAGAGTTGCTGCTTGTGTGACAGTGAAAGAGCCTGTGTGTGCTGTTTCCTGCCTGCGAGTCTCCAGGGCCATTTTGAATGCCAGCCTACTGAAAGGATGGCTTCAGGATAATTTTGATACCAGACATGTTCTCATACTGCCTTTCAGCACACCTGGGAACTTCCACACACTTTCTAATGTCTTCAGATTGAAGCATGACAAAATTCAGAAGGCCATAAATACATATTTCTGCTGGCTGCTCCCTTAACAACTCGACATTCTACATTTCAGCCTGTCCTGAGTCACAAAATCCCAAGGGGCTCTGCCTCTCCTGTCGCTCCTTTTCCCGAATGTTCCCTTCGTTTTCCATCTACTTGCTACCTGTGCTTTCTTTCTGCTCACTGTCGCACGTGTCTGGGAAAAGCCGCTGTTGCCAGTATGTGCTTTTCCCCTGGACTGGCTGCCTTGCTTGTGATGCCGCTGCCCTTGGCAGCTGCTGCAGGATCACATCAGCATCACAGCGAGTGAGGCGAAGAGCTGGGAAAGAGTCACTAGTGCTTTCCCATTTGCCCCTCCTGGCAGGAAGGGGGGAGGTTTGGCAGTCTGCCCTGATTCCTTTGGTTTTCTAATTCCCTCCTCAGTCCCTCGTCTGCCTTTTCTGTGTCTCTTCCCTCCATCAGCCAGTGACTGACAGCAAATGAGCTGCTCCTTGCAAACCAGCTGTTCCCTGGCAGCTGTTAGGTGGCATCTCGGATTTGTGAGGCCACACTCGTGGGAGTTTGGAGAACGATTTGCACATTGAAGATGTCACTTCCCTGTTCCAGAGAAGTGTCCTGTTGAATCCAGAAGGCATTTGCAGTTTAAAGCTGTAATGTAAGCATGCTAAGAGAGGTTCAGCCTGGCTGAAAGGAAAAACCTTTCCACCGTGGGGACAGTCAAGCAGTAGCATATGTTGCCCAGAGAGGTTGTGCAGTCTCCCATCCTTGGAGGTTTTCAAGACCAGGCTGGATAAAGCCCTGAGTAACTTGGTCTGATCTCGTCACGGGCTCAGCTTTGACCCAGAGGTCTCACAACCTGCAGCCCCTTCCCGATTTTCGCCATGACAACTGATGCAGCTTTGCTGTTCCAGCTTGGAGCATCCCTCTTGAATTTGATGGGAATGTAAGCTGCAGAGCTTAGTGGAGGAGGATGAACCGTCTTTGCAAGTGCTAAGCCAACCTTTAATAAAGAGTGCTATTTTTGCCATAGCTCTGCACAGGTTATGTTTGAGTCAACTACATGGAAGGTATTTTCATGAGGGTTTGAACGAAGACACATCCTCTGCTTTTACGCCCACCATCTGTTCAGATATTGCAGTAATGTCTCTGTTCAGTTCAAGGTTTCCTCCACTGCTAGTGCCATGTTAGGCAGGACCTGCACAAGGCCACGTTGGGGAACATTGGGTTCCATGTCTATCCATCAGAAATCAATGGACTGCAAGGCTGTACTTCAGGGGCCCTGTTCAGGAGAGGGAAACACTGGGAATTTCTTCCAGTGCCTGGTTTTGCAGGCTGTTGAGCAAGAAGAGCTCCCAGGTTGCAGCTTCCCTGCTCCACTTCAGATTCAGGGAGGTTGAATATAACTTTTCCATTTGTCCCAGCCTTTCACTGGAGAAACTAGGTGGTGGAGTTGGGATTCAAACTCCTGGCATGGCGCAAAAAAAAAAAAAAAAATGGTGTTTGTTATATCTGAATCACAGCTATCTGGATGGTATGAAAAATTTTGCAGACAATGAATGTAGCTTTCTCACCTCGGTATGTTCTGTGAGTCCAAGCCTGCCTCATTCTGCTCAGTTGTAGAAGGCAGCAATAGCCAGCTCCTGTGCTGTGATCCTGCTGCTCTTCAGTAAGTTTGCAGCTGAGAAGGGAAAGGCGGAGGAAGCTGATGTCTGCATTTAGTTAGGATGTAGTCATATTATTTTAATATTCTATTCCTAAGCTGCACTTTCTCTCTCCTTTCCCTAGATGCCAATTAAGTGGATGGCTCTGGAGTGTATACACTACAGGAAATTTACCCATCAGAGTGATGTTTGGAGCTACGGTAAATCTTGATGTGATTTGTTTGAAAATTTGACTCATGTAATGCATTAAACCAAGTTCTGC
>VZSV01000046.1:2014513-2032322 GCA_013398735.1 Nothocercus julius
AGGAGTTAATTCCAGTGGTACTTCCCCTTTTTTCGAATGTGCGTCTCTAAACAGCAATTGTTACTTGTCTCCTGTGCTACCTCGCTGCTCACTAAAATGCATTATCACGGTGTCCCTGCTGGGATGACTGCTGTAAGGGCTGGTTTGGTAGCAGTTTGGCTGATTATTGTGACGGAAAAAGGCCCCTTTCAGCTTAGCCACAGACTCATAAAAATCTGGCCGCAGGTCATAATTTTCAGCAGTCCTTTGAAAACCTGGACTCTAAAAGCCATGAATGTCAAAAAACATTTTCAGGCTTGTGGGACTTCTGGTACCTAAAGTCAGATAAAAGGGAATTTGTCATAACACAGAGTGAATACAGCGAGAGAAGGGAGGAGGAGAAAGAGATGAGCCCAAGCTACCTAAAACATGCATGGGTTTAATTTGGCAGAAAACTTAGGATTTGGTTAGACAGGTCTGTTCAGGAGGACTCTGCACAGAAAAAAGAAATCACGTTTGATAAATGAGGTGTTTATTTAGTGTTGTTAATTCTGTTATCCAGACAAGCTGCTGTGCGACATCTGCTGAGCTGTCTGCATTATCTAGTATGGCTATTACTAATAAAATCATGTATACCTTTGTGAGTGGGTTTTTCTGGCAGTAGCTGGGGTTGCAGATCTCCATTTGCATTTCCTGTATCCTGTAATTTTGAAACAAAAAGGTGTAAAATTCTATTCACTACTCACTTTTACCTGTGGGTAGCAGCAAAAGATACTGTTTGCATTGGCTGAGTACCTGTCCTCTGCTGTCTAGCTAAGAAAAATACATATTACTTAAACTGTTCATGTAAACCTGATCTTTCTCCTCAAATTCTGTATCACCGCACTTAGGAAAAAAATACACTTTCATTTATGAAATTCATTTTAAAAGCAGGCAGGCCAGAATATCTGTAATCTTGAAAAGCAAAACCAGGAAAGATTGACAAGTTATAGTTACTGAACATCAGCCAGGAGGTGAATGAGGGTGAACTAAACGTGTGTTTTATGCATATGGTATTTTTACCCGTCACTTTTCAGATTAGCGTGACAGTTGGCATAATACAGTTAGTGATCTGGAGGCATCTTTTAAATGACCTTTGCAATAAAAATAAAAGCAAAGCAAAACAAACTGTTGCAAAAGTGGCATTTTCAATACTTAGGATTATGTTAGTGGACATATTCTGTTACTTACAGGATATGGTCTTTATTTTCCTGCTCAGCTGACAAAACAAATTCTATGGCTATTCAAGAAGATCATCTTGGTTTTGAAGCACAGCAATATCATAATTCAAATCCATAAGGTGATTTAAGGAAAAAAAAAACTGTGACTGTGTGAATGACTTACAAAGCAAAGACAATGACATGACATTATTCAGTGTGTTACCTTTGTGGGAAATTAATGCTCCAAGTTAGGGAACATCTGCGTTTTTTTCCCCTTAAAATAATAGAGTACATCAACCATTCATTTTCCCTTTTGCTATGATAAAAGAGCAAGATACATTCCTTTACTATTGCATGCGTTTACTTGCCGACCATTTATTTGACTTAGGCCTGTCTCTTGTGTCTTGGATCTCTCATGTTTGCTCTTAATGCCAATAAAAACAAAGAAATTGCATTTAAAGATTAGTGCAAGCACTGTTTAACCATTTTCCAAAGCTCTTTATATGACAGACCAAACTTAAGTTATTTTAAAAGCAGTGAAAAGAGATTAGTGATCGTATTTTGGTCCAGAGCTGAGCCACAAGATGGATTTGTAAGAAATTGCAAAGGAATATAAAAAAAAATCTAAAAAAAATCTTTTTTTTTTTTTTTTTTGTCTAGGGGTCACCATCTGGGAGCTGATGACTTTTGGTGGAAAGCCATACGACGGAATCCCGACTCGTGAGATTCCCGACCTCCTAGAGAAGGGCGAGCGGTTGCCCCAGCCTCCAATCTGCACTATTGATGTTTATATGGTGATGGTGAAATGTAAGTAATTGTAGCTTTTAATACTCCCATACTCAGCACCAAATGAACATTTACATGTTCTATTTTAAAACCTTTACATCTACAGTCTCTGACAGTGATGGCTAATAGTGCATGCTCTTTCAAAACAAAAGCTTCCAAAGATTCTGTAAATTACATTTAAACACTGCATGCACGTTTTTTTCCAATTGCAAAAGATACAAATTTAGCCGTGAAGGGCTGAGTTAGCTCAGCTTCTTATTATTGTCAGGTGGTATCTCACATTCTTGCTGTGAAGTCAAAACTGTATGATTGTTATTGTAAACCCTTGTCATTTCCATGACAATTGATTTTGATGTTAAAAAAGATAGTATTAAATGTAATTATGGTACATGGATAGTCAGCCAGTGAAGGCTGTGAGGAGAAATGCTGGTTCCAAATATTGAGGAAAGAAAGCAAAATGTTTTATTGTTAATAACAGCATTGAAAATTGCAATAGTAATAACAAAAAGCAACCTTACGTTACTGTAAGAAACCCTATGGACAGGAGGATTTCTTTTTTTGTCATTCTTAGTCCAGTGCAATAATTTATGAATATTTTTACTTAAGTTTGCTCATGTTTCTTTCCTACACTTTTATCTCCAAGGTACCCACACTAGTGACTGTATCCTCCAAGGCTAGGCTTCTAATTTAAAAAGAATTAGGAACATCTCTCCGGTGTTTCTGACTTAATTTAAGTGAGATTAACATGCAACCATCTGATAGAGGCCTCTCGCTTTTGCTTTGTACACAAAAATACAGGGAGAAAGAAGATAAAACTGGAGGAGGTAAATACATGTCTCTTGAATGACATTCTGCTTGGAGTTGCCTGTAGTTCTTGAAGCTCATAGTGTGAACCCAGGAGTCCAACCCAGGAGCTCATCTTTGCAATATATGTAATTTCATCTCTCCTTCTAACCCAGTCCTCTGTTGGCATCTTGAGGACTGCACTGCTTAGTAGTGGTGGAAAGTTTGAGCAGCACATGTGTAATATTAGGTTGTCGAGTTTTCGATGTATGTAGGAATCTAAGAAAATAGAGAACGGGCAATATCCTGAAGAGAGCTGTTCTCAGGCTAGTTCAGAGATTAGGGAATATCCTGGCTCCATCAGGCCCTTAGGCAGGGTACTATGGAGGGGTTTTCAATATGGCTTAAGGTACTTCAGGGTGCATATTTCAAAACAGACAGGATTTGAATCCTAAAAGCTGATACCTGCAACCTCCCTGGAATTACTACCAGCAATTGAGGTGGGGATATATTAAAGGATTTGGTTTTCGGTATCAATTCTCTGTTTTTCTTACACATCAATACTAATACAACTGACATTGTCTCAGATGTTACCTTGACAAAAATCAGTAGTCCTGTAACACTTGTGTGAAGTTCTTTACAAGCTCTAGTGGCTTTATTCCTTCTGTACGAGCTGCTACTTCAGTAAAACAGAGTGAAGGAGATAAGGCCTGTTTCATTTAGCCTCCCTGGCAAACCAGAGTGTCAATTTGGGAAGCAGCTGATAGAATCTTCCATTAGAAGAGGCTGACACCGAGACAAACTAGGTGCTCACGGCGAGGGCCCACACTGCTTGCTTTTTTTGCAGAAAACATTAAAAGGGATTGAGAACTGTTATTCCTAATGAACATTTCTTGGAGAATGAAGAACTAAAGAAACCTCCTGGCATAATTACAAATAGTATCTAATGCTTTGCTTGTGGTCTGTGTTAAAGACACGTTAATGCAAAGCTACCTGCAAACCAGCATGGCGGGTCAGTGATCCTGCAGATCTATTGAACAGCTCTTCATAGTCTGAGCCACAGTGCACTAGTAGATTAGTTAGAAACTGTATATACTAGTAACTCAGTACTGAGTTGATACCTGAGTGAGTAAGCAAGACACAGAACCATTACAGGCATCTTTACTGTCGCTGTCTTGGGGATGGGGAGCAGGAGCTCAGAGCAAACTAAGAAGAAACTCTTGCCATGTGCAACACCCAGTCTCCTCTGATCAAGACCAGATGTTTCCCATGGTAGATGCATCCATTTTCCTGAGCTCTTTCATTTCATCTTTTCTCTAGGTCAGAGCTATCAATAGCGTCTTTTCACCTCAGACTTGTGCATTTTTACAAACCACATGCTTTACCTCCTTGACAATTAAGTGTTTTCTTTCTTGTCTTTGATCTGTCCCCAGGCTGGATGATTGATGCGGATAGTCGGCCTAAATTCAAGGAACTGGCAGCTGAATTTTCTAGAATGGCACGAGACCCTCAAAGATACCTGGTTATTCAGGTAAGCAACTCTACAACATTGGGAAAAAATGAAATCTCTTCAGCCTGTAAATGAGCACATTATATGGCCTTGCTTTGCAGGCTGCTGAATATTTGCATCCTCTACTGACATTAGGGATGAGGTCTGTCCAGCAGTGAGCCCGCTTTAGACCAAGGGCTTGCTCGGTCTGTCATTGCTTGGGCTGATCAAAGGGCAGTGTCCTGGAGAAACTCTTCCCTGTGCTGCCAAAGTCATAAGAAAGGATTTTGCAAAATCAGAACATGGAAGTTTCTCAGAAGACAGGGAGTCAAGTGACACTGGTGCTTCCCTACTGCTAGAGAGGAACTTCACCCTATATTCTGCTTATACACTGTGTAGGCTCTGTACAGCCTGCAGTGCTTTGCAGTCTCTGCAGTAGATACCCACAGCATCACTGTGGCACCCTGGAAATACTAGTAGAGCAATAGCTGTGGTTTTCCTCCAGCTAAAGCTGTATATACCCCGAGCACAGGCCCCCCTGGAGATTTTTTTTCTTTAGCTCCTACATTCCACAGTAGCCTGGAGTTGTTTATGTAGGTACAGGGAGTTTCATTGTTAATATTTTGCTGCTGATAACAACCACCAAAAAAAAATAAGAGTTTAATGTTTTGGCATCCTTTCTCAAAATGTGGCTTATGTCAGATTCTCCCCCATTGGAAAAAAAAGAAATTGGGAGAATTTTCTCACTTAGCCCATTCCTTTCACCCCAGAAGTTTTCCTTCAAAGAATATAATATTGTAATGCTTGACTCCTTTGGGAAAGACAAGTCATGCTTCCAAGCCCCAGAGCTGTATGTGTGTGTATTTTCGGCATATATATGTATATTCGGTACATGGCATAACAGTTCTTGGAATTTATATCATTCTATGGGATGCCATTCTTTCCCCATACAGTTAAGTTTAGTATCATTTCTGCAGGCTGTTAGGTGTTCGAGGCATTGGCTGCCTTTTCTCATGTTTTCTGGTACTGAGCAAAGCACAGTCCTGACTTGCACTGCCACCTTGTAGGTGCTTTTTAAATAAAAATATTAATCCTTGTTTATTGTTATCTGGTTTGATTTGTATCGCTTTCAGCACTTCTATGTTCTGCAGAGCCTTCCATATGGATGAGAGAGAAATTTAGCCCCCGAGTCCCTAAAAACACAAATGAAAACAAAGCAAATTCCCAGACCCAGCAACTTCCATGGTGTTTTCTCCCTTTGTAGGCCTGAATAGCTGAGATATTTCACAAAATACATCAGGCCATGACAGAACTGGGGTCAGAAACTGAGCTTGTGTGGGAAAAAGGGAGAAGGAAGAATAAAAGCTCAATCACAAGAATGCCAAAAAATGACTTTGCTTGATTTATTCCCTTTCTATCATCATATTCCTAGTTAAAAAAAAAAAAAAAATCAAAACAAATTATGTGAATGTGGTGCCTTAGAACAATCAAAGCAGCATGTGAGGTCCCCACAGCCTGCCTGCCAGGACATGAAGAAGCCTGAAGCTCCCAGCTGGGAAATTAATCCATCTTTTTGCTGTTTTCTTCTCTCTACATAACCTATTTAGGGAGATGATCGTATGAAGCTCCCAAGTCCAAATGACAGCAAGTTCTTCCAAAACCTTCTTGATGAAGAAGACCTGGAAGATATGATGGATGCTGAAGAGTATCTTGTTCCTCAAGCCTTCAACATTCCTCCTCCCATCTACACTTCTAGGACAAGAATTGATTCCAACAGGGTAAGAGCAAGTTCTGATAGAAAATACTGGTTACTACGAAAGTGCAGGTAGCAATTTACCTACACTAATGAAACACAGGCCCGAGCTGCACAAGCTCCCGTTCCAAGGAGAGTGATGATGGAGATGATGTCCCTGGATTCCGTGTTTGTTGTGTTTTAGTGAATTACTAATTCACAGCTCGGCCTTGGGCGAGCAGAGGCTGGATTGACCTGCCTCTCCTGAATGGACAGCTGGTGCTCGTCGAGTCAGGCCGTGTTGCTCGCCATCGTGCACCATGATGGCCCGAGAGCACACAGCTCTGATTCTCCTGTCCCTGCAATCCAGTTATCTGGACAGGGTTGGCACTGATGCAGCTGAGGCAGCTGCAATGTACAGATAATGCTGCTTTTGTGCCTCGAGCCAGCTTTCAGACCCTTTACCCCCTTACATGGCCTTCCTTCACAAGCATGTGTTTTGGTTGAGCGCATCACGGTTTTTAGCATGGTTATCTTTACACCATCCCTGTCACAGAAGAAAATGCCATTCATTTTACATGGGAAACTGATGCACAGAGAGGATTTATGTGGAGTTCAGCTCATGTAACCCTGACCAGCCAAATGATAGGGATATAATCTAAGCTCTTCTTCAGGGCCTGTTGCTGCTCATGGCTTTGTCCTCCTGGCAGAGTAGAGGTGACCGTTCCTGCAAAAGGGAGGCCTGGTGAAATGGCATTATGTTGGTGAGCACGTGCAAGCAGGTGTCACAGGTATTTATTATACAGGGACTTTGAGTTCAGGTTTGTTTGTTTGTTTTTTCTTCCGTACGCTCCTTTGAGTAGAAAGTCATGTTTTAAAGACTAGGCACAGTCTCATACAGATTTTCATGTGTATTCCTGTTAGTTTAGAAATCTGTAGGACATTTATCCTTAATCTAAATAGTTCCAAATTCATGCCATGGGCTGATCTGAGTACACCAGGAGGGGCAGGGATGGGGTAAGTGAAGTTTAACTACTGAGCTGAAATACTGCTCCCAGCTCTTCCGTAGTGCCCATAGCTCATAAAGAATCCAGATAAATAATGGCCTGAAGCTTGGGTGCCCCCGACTTTGAGCCCCCTTTCTCAGGGAAGACAAGCACAGTGAAGTGAGGAGTCCCATGCAAGGGAATCATGACAGGGTCGATGTTCTTTGATGCTGGGATTCCGCGGGTTTAGAAATGTTTGGAGAAGGTTTGTGGTCCCCCTGGCTGAGTGGGATTCACGTAGCCTATTCCTGCGTCGCTGCAAACCAGCGCGATGGTGAATTAGGATGTAGCCTTTTCCCTTTTGCTTCCAGTGCTCTGCCTTCCCCAGCCTTCAAGGGAGGAATAATGTATTATTTAGCAACAAGCCACAAGAGTTAATTTTTAGTGTTGATGCTGATCTGAAATAAGTTTATTTTACTCTTAGCTGTCTCTGGAGAGGTTCTGTTTTCTTTGCTGCCAACTTCTGAGAAAAGAAGGAAGCAGCAAGAGCTACTCATGAAGCTCATTGAAGCTGCTCGTGTTCACACTGGTGTAAAGCAGTGTAATCCCATGTCACACAGTGCAGGTCGACCGCTTACACCAACATGGGGGGCAGAGAGCAGAATCAGACCCCTGAGGTTTGATAGATTCGTCTCAGACCCATAGTTACGACTGAAACTCTGGGGCAGATTTAAAGGAGAAGGGTTTAATGAGATAACACACCTGCCTGTTCACCAGCTCCCTTTGCCCTCTGTCTTCAGAGATGGCTGAGCAGGGAACTCAGCTGGAGCTCAGGGCATTAATTCCAACAAAAATCCTAGAGTAAATATTCTGAAAGAGTTATTTAAAATCTGCTGTTTGGGCAGCCAACACAGTCGCTGGGATATTCATGGAAAGCAAACAGAAGTTTTTTATTGTTAGCATGTAAAAATTCAAGTAACTTTCTGAAGCCTTTGCCCGCCTCCCGCTCCGCGGTGGCAGCCGCTGGCGGGCACGGGAAGCGCAGGGGAGCCGGGCCCTTCGCTCTGCCCCGCGGGGAGGCCCCGCGGCGCTCCGGCCGCGCCGTCTCCTCCCGCAGCGCGCCGTCTCCGCCTTGGCCTGAGGCCCGGAGCTCCTGCCGCTGGGGTCCATCCAGCTAGTGGCAGTAGCAACTCCGCGGCCTCCTTTCGGACGCTCCCTGCTGATGGGAACGCTCCTCTGCCAGCGTGCGGCGGTCTAGCGCTTAAAGCTGGGATTACTCCTCGCCAAAAGTGTTCAGGCTCTGTGGAGTCTTCCGTGCCGGGTTACTCGGAGAGGGCGGCTGGGGCGCAGGAGCTTGCACCCAGCTCTGAGCCCCATGTTTTTGGACCTCTGCTGCCTTCATGGTGCTTTTCTAATTATTGCAGGAGCCTCTTTATAGAGGGGTCGTTTTTAAGAGCCATGGAGGAGATAAGTAAAGAAGTTGCTGATGAACATTTAGCTGACTTACAATAGCAGCTCTGGGAGTCATTGGAGACTGACTCCTCTCCCATGGCAGGACTACTAACACTTATAACTTTGAGGCTTGTTCGTTGCCTCAGATTAGCTTAAGTTTATTGTTTTTCTCTTAAGTTGAGCTGAGTTCTTTCACTGCAGCTGCCTTCCTCAGTTGCAATTTCAGCCCTGCATTTTTTTTTCCAGCTTTTATATTCTGTTGTCTAGAAATATTCTAGAAATATGGAGTTTCAGAAGCTCTGTGCTTCCGAGAGATAAGCTGAACCCTCAGCAGTGTGTCCATGAGCACAGGACTTCAGCCAGTGCTCAAATGTCCTACATCCAGAGCCATTAGGTGATTCATTCAGGTATTTGTAACGAGCGCAGCCCTGTGTGTGCCGAGATAATACTAATACAGCAAGCACTCTGTGTACCCCATGATGCCTTTTGCTCTAAATCCTTGGCTAATTCACACTGAAAACTGTCTCTGCTGTTTATTACTCATTGATGCTGTTCCTGTCATTTTATTCTGTACCCTATATATTATTGAAACAGCTGCCAGCTCTGCAGTTAAATACCAAGCTAGGTTTTTAGGAAAGGGATCTAAAGCATATGTCGAGGGAGATTGTGCTGATTAGCTGATGCAGGATCTGGTAGCACAGAGGCCGGTTTTGAGTTGCCTCTGTGGGTTCTGGTATCCCATCCGGACTGCTCTGGAGCAGGAGGAGGCCTGGAGATGCTTCGTGGCTGAATATCTGTGTATGTCTGCATGCGAGATAGTCATCCCAGAGGGAAGCTGGGCGAGACGTTGTGTCTATGATTACTTTGTTCTGATTTCTAAATTTAGAAAGTAGTTTTTTTGAAATCATAAAAATTCCAAAGGAGAAGGTGGTGAGTGGGTTTGAGATCCATTTCAGAGGGATGTGGCAGCTTTCCTTCCATAGTTCATCACGGGCAGTGGGGACTGTTTACCCCGTGTGATTGCTGCGAGATTCAGGTGACTTTAATAGGTGACGCCAGCAGAAGATCAGCTCTGATGTCTGTACAGCCTCCTCTTTATCTGGGTCGCTTCGTGTTGTTTGTCACCTCTCTGCTTCTGCAGTATCTTCCCAAAACTTACATGACTAAACTGTCCTTAAATTTGATGCTTATTATTGCAGTCTGCAAGTCTTTTCTAATCAAAAGGTGACAAAAATCATCTGAAAACATTAGTAGTCATTCTTTTGCCTTCCTGCTAGTCCCCATTGCTTCCTTATGCAAGTGCTGCAGTGAAACCTTCCATGCCAGAACAGATGAAGTTGTAAGTTAATTAGACATTGTATCAAAGGGCTTGATAACGTTTCAGAAAATTATGCTGACAGCATCTCCCCGTTAGCTCCTTTGCTTCTTCAAAAACTGCTTGACTAGTTAGGAACACTCAAACTTTTTATGAGTCTCTTCTCTGTGCCTTTCATTAAATGATAATATTTTGTGGATTTTCCTAGATGAGTCCTATTTAAGAGAGTAGCAGTTAGTACAACTGCTACAGTCAATTCTGGACTTCCTCCAAGTCCCCTTTCAGGGTTTTAAATCCTCCTTTTCTTCTTCCCTAGGTTTTAGTGGCATATTGGGGGTGGGAGTCTCCTATCCTCTGTGCTCTGTGTTTTGCATTAAGAAAGTTTTGAGTAGCTGTTAGTGCTTGCTCAGTGTCTAGCCAACAGTCCCAAATATTCTACCTACTGTAATGCTCTTCTGCTAGGAAATACTCCGTAAGGTGAGTCTGCTTCTAGGCTTTGTTGGAAAAATAGATAGCACAAAGATGCTTTCTGTTCATGAAAAGCAAGAAGAGATCCCAGGCTGGTACTTGCTGGGCTAATTTCATTGCTCAGGGCATATGAAGTAGAAAGAATAAAAAATACACATAAAAAATACACTGTAAAATACATTAGAAAGAAAAAAAATCAATTCTAATAATTTACATGAAAAGGAGAGCCACTAAAAATACATATATTTAGCGTATGGGTATTGAAATACCTTTTTCAAATGTGTTTAGTTTGCCAGAGGAAAAAAGAAGAAAATTCATGTGTAGGACTCAAACAGAATATATGATTTTCGGCTCTTGACAGAGTGATCTTTGAAAGTGCTTTATGGCAATTAGTCTCTTGCTTTATAACTGGGCTGGCTGAAATCAGTGGTGTTTCTCAAGTCCTTCTCAGCCTGAATAAGATTATCAGGACCAACTTGCTAAATTGCCTCATGCTATTGCTGGTGAAGTGCCTTAAAACAAGACACATTCAAGCTGCTGAATCCAGGCATATGGATTTAATGAGCCTTTCTGAAAGTTTTTTTTATTTTTTTTTAAATGGCATTTTGCTTTGAACATTTCCTTTCTACAGATTTAAGATGTATTTAAAAACAAATCAGCAGGTCACAGGGCTCCCTGGTAGGACTTACTCCAAGTGCTCCCTGCAAAGAAGAGGGATCGGTGGAAGGGCTGCATCTTGCATCGTACCCTGACATATGACACATAAATTTATCAAGCTTTAGTACAAACTAGTTTAAAATCAAGCAGCATCTGTTTAATCCATGAATAGCTGCTGGCTGTGTTAACAGTCAAGAGAGCTCACAGCTGATCCACTTTCTTTTCTCTCCTGAAAAGAAGAAAGTCAATAGATACACAGAAAGTAAGTAATAAATATTTCCACGCTGCACTGATGAGGCATTCTTGGAAAAAAAGCAAGCTAAACAATTCTGCATAATTCAGTAGATGGAAGAAATGGCCTAAGAGTCAGGAAATAATTTTGAGAGCGGAGGGGGGGAAGTTTTTCCTTGAGTGACTGGTTGCAAAACAGAAGCTGCTGGCGAACAAACATCGCGTTCTGTGGCATCGGTTTTCACGATTTTATTAAAATAAAAAGCCCACCTGAAAATGCAAGGGCTAAGTTTGCCCCTCTTAATCCTGCCCTGCTACATGTCAGGGGTGGGGGACAGGGGGTGTTGGGAGGGACAAAAACCGTTGTCGGAGCTATAAAAAGACTGTGGTGGGGAGCGGTGGGAGGGAGCCCAGCTGAAGTTTAGATTTAGAATGTTAAAAAAATGATTATTTTATCCAAATCAGCTGGATGGTTATTTCTTTGAGAGTATTATTGCCACCAGAAGCCCAGCCCTGCTCAAAATCAACTCAGCATTTCATCAAGAAGCCTATTCTTTGCTAGAAAAGACCAAGAGTGCCCAATTACAGGTTTCTTTTCCCCCTTGCATAATAAAACGGAGAGATTATCATCAAGTTTCTATTCAGATTTGGGGGAAGGCTTTTTTATTTTATTTTTAAAACCCATCTTTGTCTGTAAGAGCTCCCTGTTCAGGCCAGCACGCTGTAATGATTACTGCTGTAAAGTCTTCAGTGGAGATGTGCTCTATTTCATTCTCAATGAGGGCTGATGGCATTTTGAGAGGCTCAGAATATCCTTTGATTACTGCAGAAAGCCGAGCGGGGAGGCTGGCGATGTGGCGCGCGGCGCCCGAGGGGGCTGCAGCTCCCACTGCTGCTCATCAACTTTCTTTTGTGTCTTTTATATATATATATCTTTTTTTTTTTATTTTTTTTTTTTGGATTTGCCTGCTGGGTCGCAATCACAGACCACAACCGCGCTCAGTTGTGGTCTGAGGGGCTGCCTGTTTGCCACCTTTCTGAGGGGTGCAAGGGCAGAGTGTTGCAGGTCTGCAGGACAGGCATCTCCAGGGAGGGTTTTTAACCCACCGCAGCAGGAACCAGGTTTAATTCTCAGGCCAGGGGCTGCGGCCGAGCGTTTTCACCTGCTTTTCCACGTCACTGTGCCCGAAGACGGGCTTCTGGGGTCTCCTAACAGCTCGTTGGCCTCGTGCGTCGGGGAATCTTTAATTCTCCTGCGTATGCTTAGAGCGGACTGTCTCTGCTTGTGCAAGAGAAAGTACAGGAGATTCACCCAAAATTGTGATGTAAATGACTGCTGGCTGGACGCAGGTCGTGGGTGATGTGCCTGTACCCACTTGGAACTAGCAGGAATGGCTGAAACCCACCCTACTGCAAGGACATCTGCTGTCCCATCCATGTGGTGCTTACGAACCGAGTCGACACTCAGGCTGCCTGAAAATATTTCCTTTCCTTCCTGACAGCAATGGGCTGAAAAAAACCTTCTATGCCGAAAAAACCTATTCATTGTTTCCTTTATTTTTTTTTTTCTCCTCACTGATTCAGTGTCCTGTGGACTGTGCCCTGGTTTTGCAAGGAGCAGTGGTCAGAGACTGGAGCAAGCGCTCTGCCTCGCACAGGCGGGTGCTCGCGGTCCCTTCTACGCACGAGGTCCCTCAGCATTCGAGTTAAAATGTTTACACGTTTTCTGAGAAAGGGTAATGCTGCAAAAGGGCCTGGGAGTTCATAATTTCTAATCGAGATTCATTGATCCCCAAAGCAACTTCACTGCCACGGAGCTGCGCACATTGTAAATTGCTGCAAAACTACTGTCCGCAACCTGTGTATATTATTCCTACCTTTTATTTTTGTTGTTGAATAACAGGCTCTCCTTCCCTCTCACTGCAGAAATTTTATGTCCTGCCTTGCCACATTAGCTCCACTGGGCCGTATTTCTGTCTGTGTGCCTGAAATAGCCGACGGGGGGCTGCGGGGACACCCGGGCTCAGCAGTGCCCTGCGCCCCGGGCCCAGCTTGGCAGTGGCACCTTCGGGGATGTGGAAGTGCCCAGGAACGGCAGAGCTTTCCCAAGGTCCGTGCGTGAAGCAAGGTTGTTTTCCCAGTGCTGCTTGTTTTGAGCACATTTGCAGCTGATGTCGCTTTGAGGTGTTGCAGGAGATGAGCCTGGTCCCACTTGGGAAGCAAGGGAGCTCTTCTTGTGAACAGGTTTCACCTCCCCCCAAAATCAGGTGAGCAAGGAGATAAACCCCAGAGCTCGCAGGGTCTCGTGGATGTTCTCTAGGGCCAGAGGCAGAAAAGCTGATGGCAGAGTCATCACCTGCGTGGGGACAAGTGCCCGAGTCCCGCAGCAGCATCGTGTCACCAGCTGCAAAGTGTCCCCCCCGCACGGCCCTGGGTGCAGCTCGAAGGCCACGGTGGCCCCACAGACATGGGACAAGCTCCAGCACATAATCCACAGGACACATCAGGCTCAAGTAAAGCGACGTGGCAGAGGCACATTCACCCAGCCGCATAAATATGAGCAGCAGGGCCCAGCATGGCTTTGATTTCATTACTGCCTAACATGCAGCCAGAAAAGTATTATGTCCCTGCTATTAAAAAAAAAAAAAAAAAAAAAAAAAGGAGATATTTACCTTTGGGAGACTTTAGAGGCAAGGAATTGGAAAGCAAAATTAATGAATAGAAAGCAATAACATAAGCCAATATTCACAAAGGCATTATTTACCTCTCTTTTATCAAGGCTCATTTTACAGAAGCGTTAGCTGTTACAGTAGCTGATATGTCGCTTGTTTTTAATAGCAGAGTCCCTTTAAGGCGGCTTATGGGGACATTTTCTTGTGTTTGTGTGGAGTTTTTTTGGTGGTGGTGGTGTTTTATTTTTTTTGCTGTTTTTATTTTACTCCCTGATGTCATGTTTATACATGAAATTCAATCATATAGTATGAAGAATGAAATCTTGGGCAATTATGGTGCAGGATTGCTCGTGGGCAGTTAAAAATGCTGGGTGCCTTCTGGATGATGCTTGTAATCTAGATACAGATGGATGTGAGCAGTGTCAGGCCAGCAGATGCAATGTCTGTTACAGTTGCAAAGAGAGTGATCCTTGATTCTTTCTTTTTCCCCTTTTTTAGTATACAAGTTGAGGCTTTTAAAAGAGGCTTCTGTAGTGAAGCCTTTGAGCAACCAGCTCAGATGCTGCAGAAGTGAAGCTACTTTTGTCATCACAAAAGTTAAGCAATAAACAAACTTGGATCGCACACACAAATTAAGCTATTTTCTATTTGTCAAGATCCAGACGTATTTTCTGCCCACACTGTGCTTCATTTACTGACCAGTAGAAGTTGGCTGGGGCTGGCAGCGCTAAAACTTCCTTGGAAGCTACGCAGCGATGACATCATGTTGCAATTAGCAGGCAAATTAAAGACATTTAAACAATTGTATCCCGTTTTCAGCCCCACTGCCTGGCACCACTGCTGTTTTCTTCACCTCCTTTTTTGGAGCAGAGGCTGCAGAGTGCCAACTCCTAGGGGAAAAGAGTAGAGGAGCAAAAATCGTGCAGACAGAAGTGGTTTTGAGAGGAGGCGAGCTGTAAAGGTCTGTGTTAAGCGTGTTGCAGGGCAGCTATGTTTAGTGCGGAGCTAAAGGGGAGGCATGAAGAAAATACCCTTGCTCTGATCTTAGTTGGCAGGTCACTGTCTGGTGAGGGTCTTTTCGGCAAAAAATAGCAGTAAACGCAGCAATGTTGCTCCATTCTCTCGTGATAACTTGGGACAGGGCTATTCTAAGAGCGCCTGTTATTATGTTGTTACAGTTGCTGAGTATGTATTTAAGTGCTGGAATTACAGACAAGAATATCTAAAGATAGGGTGGTGGGTTTGTGTTTTATGTGAGGAGGGTGGAGCAAAGTATGTCCCTGGATAGATAATATGGCCATCTAAAAACGGTATTTTTTTTTAAGGTGCTAATCCTGTAAAATACTTACGAGGGGAGTTGCCTGTTTAGTGAAGTCAAGCCCATTGGCAAACAATTTGCTTTTCTAAGTTATCTAAATTCCTTCTGGGCTCTGAACTAAAAGCAGATCTAGACAGCCCTTCCCTTATTCAGCCAGAAGCCAGGAGCTGTAGTTCATGGGACTGCTTCTGTGAAAATAAAAAGATGTATTTTAAGAGTCTAATTGTCTACAGCATAGCACGGAATAGAAAAGGAGTAATTATATTCAGTTGTTTAATTTCTATGGAGAGCATATACATCTCATCTGCACAGCAGCAAACTCCTCTCATTTGCATTAGCTGTAAGTGCTTAGTAACTTGGCACTGCTTTTCACTCTTCACTCTCGTGCAATCTGGAGGTCCACAGCCCCCTTAAAAGCCCCAAAGCACAGTCCTCCTTCGTAGGCTCCCAGCTGCAGTTAGCAAGGACCAAAGCCGGGGAGCTGCAGGATTCCCCATCCTGCTTTGGACCCTCACTGTTAAAAGTGATGATGCTCTTTTGTCACCAGTTCGTATTTCTTCTGTGGCTCTTGTTTGTAGTTTGCCTGAGCCCTCATCACTCTCTAGGGACTCCAGCTTACCCATCTTCAGTCCCTTCCCTTCTGCATCTCGCGGAGCAGACGGAAAGTTTTCCTGAATTCAAATTTGGAGGGCAAGGAGAAGGCAGAGCAAAAGTCCTCTGCAGTGGAGCCTTCCGTAGCCCTCAGCATCCACCAGTCTTGGAGTTACCTGGTTCTCAGCTGTAACCTGTTTCATTAGAAGTTGCAGTAGAGAAGGGAGAGAGGGAGCTGAGGTGCCCGGCATGGAAAGCAGCAGTGATCAGGCCCCCTCCTCTCCTCGGGCATCGGCAGGGGGACGCCGGGGTCCAGGGGTGACGCCGTTTCCTTCCCAAATCCAGGTCCCCCAGGGAAGAGCAGCTGCTGAGCGAGTCCTGCCCAGGCCTGGCTGTTAAGGGCTGAGAGGGACAGTTCAGCTGACCAAGTTTTCCTCTGCAGTTTTGCATTTTGCAACCTGCAGGCTTTTTCAGAAGGTCATAACGTAGCTAAATATGGATGAGTTTTCACGGGGGTGCAGAAACATTTACCCATTACAACGGTTCACCCACCAAATTTCCGCTTTGGAAACACAAGGTTTTAGATTGGAGCAACAAAATGGCTGCAGGGCTATTTCTAATATAAGCAAATCAGTATATTTTTGATCACTAGAGAGGTGTTCATTCAGGCAACCAAAATGCATTTAAAATAAATTTGTGCCTTTTCTTAAAGGTTTTTTGCCTGAAGCAGATATCTAACTTAAACCACCGAAAACTGCTCCTGCTTGATAAAACTGCAGTTGTATCTGTGCAGTGGATATGCACGTTTTTATGAGGCAAGATATTAGGCAGTCACCATCTCTTCCATCGCCTTGGTCTTTTGGCAATACGTTTATGAAGGAAGGCTTGACTATGGTACATCCTGTTCTTGCTCTGGGAGGAAGTGTGTCTGTCTCTCCGTGGAGTTTGATGGGTTGCTCAGGATGGGTTATTTGTGCTGCGGATTTTGGATGAGCAAGGTATCTTCTGAAGTGGAGCTTCCGCAGGACGGGTGGGTTTCTTTCCTGAGGTACATTTTTTTTTCTCTTCTCATTTATCTCAAGCTTAGAACTTCTTTTTCCTGCCGAGCGCGAGCAGGTGCCGTCCGTCCTGTCCACAGAGCCGCCTTCCCCAAAATCAGACACCAGACCTGTGCAGGATGCGGAGCTGCCAGCCGGCGTTACGCTTGTCCATACCCCCGAGAGGAGACCTCTAGCCCTGTGTCAGGCAAGAGGTGCAGACGGCTCGTCGGTGAGACTCCTGCTAGGATTGAGGTCTTTGAATGCGGATCCTTGTTAGGAAAGCTGACTGTCGTGCCATGTTTCTCCCCATTAGCCCAACAGCTCGTGTGACTTATTTCATCCATGTGACCTCTTACTATGTATCCATCATTCCATTTTTCTTTCCTGTTAGAGTGGAATCGAACACAGCCCTCCTCCTGCCTACACCCCTATGTCAGGAGTAAATATTTCACCTTCAACCTTCATCGTTAGGTTTTCCGCCTTCCTTCTCTACATACGTGCTGTTTCCAACCCTGTCTTCCTACATAAATGGCCCAAAAGCCAAGAGTGAACACCGGATGTGTGTAAGCAGTCAAATAGGCAGGGAGCTGTAAAGTCAGCTAGAATTCATGTGCAAGCTCGATGGACCCACACCTAAACCGTCTGCCGGCGTTTTCTTGGAAAAGCATTTAGGTAGCGGGTGTGGATGAGTGGCCATTTTTCCTTCCTGTTACAGGTTCTGACGTGGATATTTCCTTGCACATCCTTGCTGACAAGCAAAACGGTGGGCTGAATCAAGCGCCTGAGCTGAGGTGCCCGCCAGCAGGCGCCTTGCCAGCCCAACGTGCTTCCGAACGGGCTCACAGCGAGTCTGGATGGCCGTGAGGTTGGCGCTGTGGCCACCCTAAAAACAGGCCCCCCTGGACTAAAGGGAGACCGGAGGTGCCGATGGCAACAGAGGTCGCACAGAGCACAGAGAAAACGTGGCCGGAGGCTGCCGAAGCTGCAGGCGTGACCTGCTGCTGAGCCCCAGTCCCTCTCTCACGCGCGCCTTTCCTCCTCTTCCCCCAGAACCAGTTTGTGTACCGGGACGGCGGCTTCGCCGCGGAGCAGGGCGTCGCGCTGCCGTTGC
>VZSV01000046.1:2032427-2116509 GCA_013398735.1 Nothocercus julius
CGCAAGCCGGCGGCCGCCCGCGCCCCGGAGGAGAGCAGCACCCAGCGCTACAGCGCCGACCCCACCGTCTTCGTGCCGGAGCGGGGCGGCCGCGGGGAGCTCGACGAGGACGGCTACATGACGCCCATGCGAGACAAACCCAAAACAGGTAAAGAGTTGTCTTGCCGGGGACGGGCCTCCTCTCCTCTCACTGCGTTCGCACTCAGCTCAGATGGTTTTCAGCAAAAAATGGCTTCATCAACCAACTCAGCAAGTGACGCGTTCTGACTTGGTTGATATTTCTTTGCAATGGGATTCATTTTTCTTCGTTTTATTTTTCTGTTTAAAACGTCCAGATGCCCCTGGCTGTCAATTTTGTTTCTTTTGTTCCCCTCTTTATACTTTGGTTCTGGGAAGGAACAAAAGAGAGGAGTACAAAAACCCAGTTTATGCGAGCACAAATATTTGTAATTTTCCAGCAAAGGATCCTGCTTTGACCGACTGTAGTCTTCACTTTATTTTGCTTATTGATCATTTTTGCTTTGTTTTGTTTTCATGGCGTTGTGCTCGGTAAATGTCGTGTTGAACATGTCACTGAACCGATGCACAAAGCTGGCATTTATACCCTCAAGAAGCCTAGGACTGAAAGCGCAAGATGTGCTGCAGAGAGAGCATCACCACAAGGCGAAGCTTCCCTGAATGTGTGCCAGCCTAGGGTGCAACATTTCCCAGCTTCCTTCATGGCTTTTTCTTTTTATATATTTTCTTTTTAAATAGCAACAGCATTCGTTCTGATGTAAGGGAATGTGTCCTTAGTCTTTTGTTTTCAAACCTTTGCTATGGCCTCAAAATAAATTAGTGTAAATATAAAGGTAGCATGCTGTGCATGCTCACTATGCTCTTGTGCATGTTTCACCTTTCAGATTCAATAATTTGACCACCATTTTAATTCCAAAGTAGTGCAAAATTTCTCTCTATTCAGCAGATTTCTTAAGCAAATGATTAGTTGCAGCCACGGGTGCAAAAGATTCTCAGTAAGCCAGACCTGAACATTTCCATTTAGTGTTTTTGGCCCCTTCCAGCAGAAAAACAGAGTTGAAGGTTGTATTTTGCCATATGACAGTGTTTTACAGGGCGCCACACAGGCAAGTCCGTTGCCCCAAGTCTCTTCAGCCTGTTTGTGACCACTGGAGGGCCCTCAGTGCAGTGTCCTGGGACCTGCTGCTCCTGGTCAGCCAGTCTCTTGATGCTTTTCCCCCCACCAGTGGCTCCCTTCTTTCTGCACAACCTCCATATGCCTTGCAGCCTCTCTACAATTCGACTACATTTTTTTTTTTTTGTGGTGTTAATCCAGAGAAAGCCATTTAAGGCAGTTGCAACTTGCTCCAGCTCCTGGTTCAGTGCTAACTTACAGCTCTCTCGTACCCTTCCCAGGGCTCGCTTGAATCATTTTTTTCACAATGCTTCGAGGCCTTTTGTCCTTCAGGGATGGAAGGTTTTTAATCAGGCAAATTGTTCTATTAGAAATGAAGCTGTCTTAGAAGCTAGCCCTTGGGGATGTTTTTTGTGCAGAGAGGCTTAACCAAGATTTCTGTAGCGCTCTCTGGATGGAAGGACTGCAGAGCAGGGCGTTTGACGGATAGGCCCAAGGTTGCACAGGGAGTCAGCAGCAGAGAGAGAAGTAGCTCTGCGTGCTCAGCCCTCTGGATGACATTCTGAGAGAAGAGCCACGATTAGGCAAGTCAGTGGGTTTGGCTTAGCAAGGGCTGTAGTTTTCTTTGTTCTTTTTTAGCTTTGATTGTATTTTTGATGACTCACGTGATCTCTTGGAGTCCCAGCTCTTTGCTTTAACCTTCACTGTTTGCTTAGGTTGTAAATTCCTCGCTTTCGCGCAGCGCGTGTTCAGTGTAGTTGGCACCTGACCTCATCTGGGAGTTCTTGCAGTAGCTGAGGAAGGAGGGACAAGTCGGTATAGCCTGAGAATAGCAGAATGGCCCTTGCTGTACAGACGGCTGCACTCCCTGCTTGCTGATTTATTTCTTATCCTTTCTTAGATTACCTGAACCCAGTGGAAGAGAACCCCTTCGTCTCCCGACGGAAGAACGGAGATCTCCAAGCTGTGGACAACCCAGAGTACCACAACGCTCCAAACGGGCAGCCCAAAGCGGAGGATGAGTACGTGAACGAGCCATTGTACCTCAACACTTTTGCAAACACCCTGGAAAACGCCGAGTACCTGAAGAACAACTTGCCAGAGAAAGCCAAGAAGGCCTTTGACAACCCCGATTACTGGAATCACAGCCTGCCCCCGCGCAGCACCCTCCAGCACCCGGACTACCTGCAAGAGTACAGCACAAAATACTTTTACAAACAGAACGGACGGATCCGGCCCGTGGTGGCAGAGAATCCCGAATACCTCTCCGAGTTCTCCCTGAAGCCTGGCACTGTGCTGCCCCCGCCGCCCTACAGACACCGGAACACAGTGGTGTAGGGAGCGCGGCGCAGGGAAGCGGGACGGCCACCCCTTCCAGCTGCCTCACTCCTCTCTCTCTTTCCCCCTCCCTTTCTTTCTCCCATGAGCTTCCTTCTCTTGCCCCTTCGCTCATTTTTGATATTTCCAAGTGAAAGGACGTCTTGGAGTCATTTGCAGATTGGGTTGGGAACCTGGAAGGAAGGAAGGAAGGAAAGAGACTGAAAGGAGGAGGGGACAACCTGGCCTTTCTCCCTTGCCGCAGATCCGGAGGGTCCGACGGTCCGAGGAGCCAGACGATACCAGTGCAGCCAGCAAAGACAGTGTTGCCTCCTGTCGAGCTAGTGCTCGGTGAGCCAACCCCGACGCTGTCAGGGAGGTCGCACAGAGTCTGTTTCTTTCGGCAGGAACTGATGAGAGTCTGTTCAGCATTCCTGGAAATCTTGATGCAGTTTCCATTGGGGGGGGAAAAAAAATGGACAATTTTTATATCATGTGGATAACATAATAATTGAGATGGAGAATCCAATTCCTTTCTCTAACACTTTCTACCCCAGCAACTGAAAATGGCTAACCTGGCTTTTCATAATCATTCAGATCTTCATTGTGGCCTTCCAAGAAATTGTGATGTGACTCTAATATCTGGCTAACCCCTTACTCTGAGCCACACCATGATTTTGTGCCACTCCTAACAGCAGAGACTTTAGCCAAAACATTGGTGCATGACATGACCATTTTTGTACACGTGTCAATACGACGAATACTTTGAACATACAAGTCCTTTCAGAAGAAGTTAACAAAACCACATCTTCAACGTGCTCTTTTTAAAGCTACAAGGCCAAGAAACCAGGATTTGTATGCAAAAAGCTTTGCTTTCATGTTTTATATCTACTGAATATAGATATATAAAAAGACCCAAACAGATTCTTCCCTCTTTTTCTTCTCTGTGATCATGAAAGCAGTTGGGGATGCTGCCAGGCAACACTGAGGACAAGATGGAAACTGGAGAGCTCACTGTGGTTCACGGAGCTTGGCTGCTGTTCTGTGGGGTGGTGGTGGGAAGGGTCCTTTAGACTGGAAGAAAGACACTGGACTGGAGAAAACGCACATAGTGGTTCACTGGAAAGATAGTTTGCACTTAAGCTCTGATTTTATTCGAACTGTTTTCAGGATTTTGAATGAAGCAATATGGAAGCGACCAGCAAAATACAAAATAATACTTTTAAATTTTAAAAAGTGAATTATATGTAAAGGATGACTGTGGAAATGCCAAAATGCAGCAAATAAGTCTTTGGAACAGTGTCCAGCCGTTCTGAGAGGCCAGTGCGTTGACCACGTCAGAGGATACAGCGAGAGAGCAACCTGCTCTTCCTGCTGCCGCGCGAAGGCCGGCAGAGCAAGCCCCGAAAGGGATCCGAGGAGGAAACCGCCTTGCTCGGGCTTGCAACGTGATACGGAATACTTTTTTTCTACCAGGAGGATTACTCTGGCACAGAAGATGGTGCCCATGAGGGTTTGGAAGTCAAAACGTGCATGACTCGCAGAGCTTTCAGTCAGAAATGTCAATAAGTATGAGTCAGCCCCCTTGCACTTCATTCTGCTTTCCTCAGCCTCAGTTCTTACGTAGACACCCCTCCCTCGCCCGCCTCCTCTTTGCCAATAGCTTCTCGTTCTGGATGATTTGCGCAACCCGAGGCAGACGCAGTTGGGAGGGGAGGAGCGAGGGCCAGCGATGCTCGTGCCCTGCTCCTGGTGCGCTGAGATCCGTGTGGAAAGGCGCGCTGGCACGGCCCGTGCCCGTGGAAGGTCGGAGGCATGAAGAACCTCTGAGGGTTTCTAGTCTTCCAGGCTTTCAAAGGGGAAGGAACGATACCCGTGCTGGGTGGCAGTGCTGGGTGATGCAACAGTATTTCAGTTTATGCACTTTAGTCCTATTCAAGCAAAGACCTGCGGGTGACCTGGCAAGAGAAGGAGCAGCAGCCAGCGGTCTGGAAATACTGTGGGCATTCCTGTGGAGGCTGCCACCTGCATCCCAAGGAGGCCAGGAAGGAGGAAGCAGCAGCTCCTCCTCCTCAGCCCGCCACGTGGAGCTGCTTTTCGGCATTGGCACTGTGCCGAATTGGGAAAGCCACTGGTGGCATCCGCACCCCGTCCCTGTTGCTTCTGGCAGCGCCGCGCAGCAGCGCCCCCGGCTCAGTGCTTGAGGGCCAGCTGGGCAACACCAGCTTTCCAGCCTCGGTTTCCATCCCGGGAAGCTTTGGGAGCAGCGGGACTCGGAGCCGAGGGTCCGCGTAGCTCAGCCGGGGGCTCCGGCGCGGGAGCCACTTCGGCAGCGCTGCCGGGGCAGGACACGGAGGGTGGTTTGTCCTGGGCAGGTCCTCCCAGCGGGAGGAAAAGTCGCGCGTTAAGTTCAGCGTGTTGGTGGCAAAGGCCGTTGGGACAGGGGCGCACAGAAGTCCGAGCGCTGGTGCCAGGAGGCGGCTGCTGAGGGAGGGTGAAGGGCCCTGTGTCTCCTCTGGTCATCAAAAGCGATCCCCTTGAGTAATCAGAATAGAAATAACTGTGTTCCTTAACAATTTAACTTTCTAATTCTCACAAAAGCTGAAGTATTTATTCACTTTCCTTGTTGACTATGGGTATGGCGTGCTCTCTTCGGTAGCGCGGAAACGCGGAGATCCCTGGAAGCAGCACGAAAGCAGCAGCTCCCGCTGCGGCACTTTGGGGCTCGGAAAAGCCGTCGGGATGGGCAGCGCCCGGGTGTCCTGAGCGGCCCAGCGCCAACGAGGAGTTAGCAGAAGGAATCCGTGGTGATGGAAAAGGCAGCATCCTGCACCCGAACGCACGGGCATCGTCTGGTCTTAGCTTTTTGTGTGTGTGAGTTTCTAGTTTGAGCTGCAATCGCTAAGAAATTCTTTTTTCTTTTGCCAGAAAATAGCCCTTAGATTTCGCGCAGTGCCTGCAGGTGGCCTGGGCTGTGCTGAGCACCTGCAGCGACGTTGCCTTTTTCACACTAAGAACAGCGGAAGAAAAAGCCCTTAGATGGGTGCGTTGTCTCTGGAAGTTTTCACCTGAGCTGTTTTGACAGATTTTTGCCTGTGAGCTGCCGCGTGAGAGTGGATCTGTGGCTAAAAACCCCCGAACGAAGGGCAGAGCAGTTTGGCTTCTTCAACCCGGTAGGCGCAGCTAAGTGGCGAGCCTGAACGCGCGCGTCAGCATAGGGGTCATGGCTGCTATTTTGGCAAAAGGCAATGGGGCACTGAGGCGAATGTGCAACCATCATAAGTCATGAGAGACCAAGGTCGGGCTTTTTTAGTGAGCAATGACAGGTTTCTGGGGAAAAGGCGGATATTTTGCTGCACCCAGGCTCTGTTTTGGTCAGCATGAAGCAGCAGATGAAAGGGAAGTGTTTTGTCGAGCACTAGTTAATTCTGTTTCCACGGTGGTATCTGTAAGCTGCTGTCAGCTTTTCTGGATTTTGTATGCGGTCTCCTGTTGCAAATGTTTTCCTTGCCATAGCATGCACGATGGAAGAAGGGTGGATAATTTCCAAGAGCCGATTCCTGCATCTTTGCCGGCTCTTGTCCCAAGGCACAAATGAAAGGGAACAACAGCTGAGGGAGGTTTTTTTTTTTTTTTTTTTTTTTCTTTCCTGATCTCCTTCAGGGATATTTAACTCAGAGGTTACTTATCTACCTGTGGGTTATTTCAAGCAGACGTGGGTGGATGCTGGATTTGATTGATTTGCTGTGGCGTATTGACTGAAAACAGACTATTTTTATGTTGCCTTTTTTCAGCTCAATGCTTCTTTTTCCTACAGAATAGTGAGGATTTTTCTCTGGTCATTTGTTCAACTGTAGCAGGGTATTTACAGCTTGTTTGCGGGCAGGTCAGCTCTCACAGGGAGATGGAAATAAACCATGGGAATAAATCCAAGAGCGTAGCAGCAGTGGGAGCCGCCATGTGGGTCTGCTCCAGGTACCCTGTGCCCAGCCTGGGAATCCCTGGGGAAAGGAGTGTTGTGGTTTGTACATTTGATGGAAAATGCATTTCCTGGTGGGAAGAGTGGTATGCAATAAGCTTCTTCCACTCATTTCTCTGGATTAATGGGAAGCACCTTTCCCGTTGCATCCTGCAGGGATGCCCGTGCGGGATCCGCCGGGCGCATCCGCCACTTGTTGTTTTTCCCTGAGCCATGGGCCTTGGACCTTGTGACAAAACAGCTCGTCGGCGCCGTACACAGCCTTGGATCTGGACGCTGGCTTGGGACCGACGCTTGGAGCCGCCGCGGCGCTCGCGGGACGTGGTCGGAGGGAGGAGAGGCCTCCCTGCCGCGCGCTCACAGCAGCCAAGGGCGTCTCCACATGGGAGCCCCTCCGGTGCCGGTCGAGGTCTGTGCCGGGGAGCCAGAGTGACGAGCGGGATGACGGGGAAACCAGGGGCGTTACCCTGGTCAGTAGGAAACAGGAGGCTGCCCAGGTGGTTCCAGAGAGCTTTGCTCGAGTGCGGGGGCTCCGTGAGCGCCGTGGAGCCGTGCCGGCGCTGCCCTCCCCTCGCCCGGTGCAGGAGCCACGTGCTGCAGACGGGCGAGCAGGTTGGGCGCGGCGGAAGCCGCCAGCCTCGCAGGGAGGAAACACTGTTGGCGTGCAGCGCGCTCCGAAGACTGAACCCTTTTGGGATAACCACAGTAATAAACTGTGAACGGCATTTTATAAGTGTAGATACGTATGCGTTCTTTTGAAGTAAGGTACTATGACATATGTAGCATAAACTGGTACTGCTGTTAAATGGGTCGATTATTAACTGAGCAGCTGTGGGAGGGCAGCTAACCGTGACCGCGCTGCCGCGCGGGGACACGGCCCGGCGCGGGGACGAGGCGGGGGCCCTCGCTGCTGCGCGTTAATGCTGGCACTCGGTGCGCGCTCGGGGCAGCGTGCGCGATGGTTTTAATCCGGTTTTGCTTTCCCCGCCGTTTTGGAAATTTCCCCCAGTTTATAATGCTGAATTTCTGCAGCAGCTGCAGCCCTAGTGGAGGCGGGGGTGGGGGGGAGGGAAATCTGAAGAAAAAAATAAATTTTTTTTCCTCGCAAACCCCCAAAATGCAGATATCCAAAGCAGGCGGTCCGGCCCGCGGCGCGGGGGCAGCGGGATGGGGGAACGGGCCCTTCCCAGCGCCACGAGCGTCGCTCGGCCGTGACCCGGGGCCGCCGTGGGGGAGACGCGCGCGGCCGGCGACGCGGCGCGGTCAGGGTTAGCTGCCTTTCTGAAACAAAAACCCACAAAAACTACTGTATGTTACTTTGAAAATGTGAATAGTATTTTTATAGCTTGTTAAAGACACAGCTAGTTGCGTTTGTAAATAAGAATAATGTTGCTTTTCTTCTCCTCGTGGACACCATTATTTGGAGCATAGTTGTCCGTAGGGTTGATTTGTATATAGGTAATTTGCTTGTGATTCTGCCGCCCCTCCCAGCGCCTCCGCCGCCCTCGCGCCCTGGTTTCGGTTCGGAGCACCATTCGGGCCTTCGTGTGACTCTGTGTTTAGCACTGTCGTGGTGTGCTCAGCCTTTCTGCACTTGCTTTCGCCGTAGGGTATGCCAGTTGTGCGTGGCGTAGCGTCACTTTAACCTTTCCTTTCTCATCCTTTAGCCTCCGAGGATTATGCGCTGGTAAAATACTGACCTGGGTTAATGTTAGGTACATAATTTAGCATAATTTCCCTTCTTTCCATGGTTTTGGGTTTCTTCTTTCTTGGTTGTCTTTCTCCTCCCTTCCTTCCCTCCCCTTCCGTCTTGTTTGGAGGCTGGGGAGAAACCTGTGGACCTTCTCCGTGTGGTTTCGTCCCGAGTCCCCCCTCCGCGCCCGGGCTAGAGCTTCCCCTGTTCGTTAGGGCAACGTAGGCTGCGACCCACCGTGCATCGACCCGCGCTCATCCCAGCTGAACGATTTGAAAACGGTTCTGCCTTTTTGTTACATGAATCTGTCAGAAATATATTTTTAATTTAATATAAATGAAATTCAATAAAATACGAAACAAACGTCGCCGCCTCCGCCTGAGCTTCCTCGCACGCGCCCCGGGCAGCACCTCAGCCACGGGGGAAACAGCAAAGGTCGCTCGGATTGGGGGCACCTCAGGAAGTGCCCCCATCTGCCCCGGGGCACCTGTTTGCTCTGGCTTTTCCCGGTGTCCTTGCCAGGGTGTCCGCAGGAATGGGTTCCGGGGGCACCACCGCCAGGCGCAGCTCGGCTCTCCCGGAAGCGGCGGCCAGGCGCCTAGGAAATCTGGGGGCCTCCTTCCTGGGAAAGGCTGATGTGGCACTGAAAGGAAAATACCTGCAGGGGTAGCGGCCCATAAAATACCAGTATCAGGCTTTAAAACACAGAGCGGGCTGCTAGAGCAGAACACTGATCACGCGGGGCAGCCGGCGGGAGCCTAATTGGTTCAAGAAAAGGCAGAAAAAAACACTTTTTTTTTTCTTTTTTCTTTTTTTTTTAATTTTTTGGCCCTGTGTCCGGCTGGCTCCAGCGTTTCCCTCCTTGTGCAGCCGGCGCTTCAGCCCTGCGTCCCACCACGCGCCCTCAGCGAGGCCGGGCCCGAGGGGGACGAGGGCTCCTTCGGCCCCCGCTGCTGCTTCCGCCCCTTCCTCGCCTGGGCGTCAGTCTGCGAGGCTGCAGCGAGGCCAGGACGCGGGGCCGGCACCCTGCGAGGCAGACGGGGCCGCAGCTTTTGATGGCGTTTTTACTGCATTTTGCATCACAGGAACTCTCTTTGCAGCGCCTTACCCGGTGCTTTCTAGAAGTGAAACCACCAGCTCTCTGCGGCCATGGGGGCGACGTGCCCAGCGCTGCAGAGGCCGCCCCGGCCGCCGCTGCCCGAGCCCGGTGGCAGCAGCAGGAACGAGCGAGTTTTGACCCTTTTACCTATTCCTGTACGTTTTTGCTCTCGATGGGCACTCGCTGCTCCAAGTCACCAAGTCTCAGAGGGCCCCGTCAGTAAAGGCTCCGTTTGGAGGAGCAAGGTCCCTCGCACCCTTAGAGCGACATCTCGCACAAGGGTCCAGCGTCCCGTACAAACAGGAGCCTTCCCGGTCTCCGGCTCCTTCCCGAGGGACGCTCGTGAGCCAATGCGAGCGCCTTGGTCTCACCTTCCTCCGGGCACGGGCGGCCTCCTGGGGACGTCTGGGCGGGCGCCTCTCCTTGGGGCTGTCCCTGGCGCAGGCGGCGCCGCGTCTGCAGGGAGAGCACCGGAATCTCGGCCCCCTCCTGCCTCCTCGGCACCGGGAGGAGGGGGAGCCTCGAGCCCGAGGATTGTCCAGCCTGAGACACCCTCGGGCCGGAAAGCACCCACTGAGCAGCGAGAGGAAAATCTGCGTCTGCTGGGAACAAAGAGCAGCCTATTTTCTGACCATGGCCATAACAGTAGAAGCCAAAGCCAGCGATATTTGTGTTAGAAGAAAGCAAAAGTCGATTTTCCCCTGTGCCCCATCGCAGCCAGCCTGAAGAGGAGGCAGAGCCGCCTTCTTAACTCGATTACGGCCGCCAAGCGCAGTGTGGGGAGGGCTCTGCAGCAGCCCGGGCTTGCGAGGAGCCGGATCTGCTGATAACACGGGACTTGCAAAACAAGCTCCCGCTATTCCCCTCTTGACACCGCGGCTGGTGCTGAGCAGGGCAATCGTATCCGCGCGTAATTGTCTAACAATTGTTCCGCACCGAGAAAATAGTTCTGATTACAGACATTAACACGTTCAGGCATTAAGCTCCCTCACTGTAATTACCCTTGAGCTTCGTCTCACAAATGAATTAATATGCTGATCGCTTGGACTAATAGAACCAGCGAAAGGGTGATGAATTGCTTCCAAATCAGATAAAATCAAGCGTGACATCATTTAATTAATTTCAAGGCTGGGGATGGAGGAGATGAGAAAGGGGGTCAGCGGGCCGCTGGGGGGAGCGTCTCTCCCATAGCGGTTCCTTTGGCACGGGGAGGACGGGGAGGACGTGCGCCACGGGGGGCGCGGGGGTACCTGCGTACCTGGCGGGGTGGCGCAGGCGGCGGCTCCCGCGAAGCCGGGCAGGTAGAGGTCCAGCAGCGCCTCCAGCTTGCGCCTCCCGCGGAAGCCCTGCACAAGGAGAGAGAGGGTCTCGTCCGCGCGCGCCGAGCACGGCCGGGCCCACTCCCTGCCCGCAGGCCCTATGGACACAGCCCTGCCCTTACGGCCACGTGAGGGCCCATCAGCCCAACGCCGGCCCCAGCAGGAACACGGGCAGCGAGGGGATGAAGGCGCTGCCCCCTCGCCAAGGGATGCGCAGGGGGTTACATCCCACCCAAGCCCCACGCTGGGGGACGGGGCCCCGCGAGCCTCTTGCGGCGCGGGGCGGCCGGGGAGTCGTTTACCAAATAATTAAGGGGAAGAGAAGTGGGCCTAATTGCTTTTAGTCTTAAACACACACAGTAAAAATAATTGTTTAAGAGGCCTGGCTTTTTACGAGCACGGGACATGGCTTTTTGCACATCCCTGTAAGAATCCTCATAAGCGCCAATTCACGATGTGTCATTATTACCAGGAATTGCCTCTTCTCCCACCAGGGATTCCCCTCCCAATCCCCAGCCTCTCCATGTCACCCCAAAGCAGGGTGAGCCTCCACGTGGGGCAAGCACAGTACAAAATGACCCCCCTTGGTGGAGGCTCCCGTGAGGCCAGAGCTGTCCTCCAGCCCCCCGATGCCTCAGGGAGGAGCCATGGGCCAACCCTGGACTCCGCGGTGCTGCCGAGCTGGCCCGAAAGCCCATGGACTGCAGCGGGGCTGGGCTAGGCTTGTCCTTGTGAGACTCGGGCACATGACACCGAAATCATAGAATCGCTACGGTTGGAAAAGACCTTTGAGGTATCAAGTCCAACCCTAAGCTCCTCAACGCCATAACTGCTACACCATGTCCCTAAGTGCCTCATCTACACGTTTCTTGAGCACTGCCAAGGATGGTGACTCCACTGCTCCCTGTTCCAGTGCTTGACTACTCTTTCTGTGTAGAAATTCTTCCTAACGTCTAATCTGAACCTCACCTGGCACAACTCGAGGCCATTTCCTCTTGTCCTACCTGTAGTTACTCGGGGGACCAACCCCTGCCTCCTTTCAGGCAGTTGTAGAGAGCAATAAGGTCTCCCCTCAGCCTCCTCTTCTCCACACTAAATAACCCCAGCTCCCTCAGCCGCTCCTCGTAAGGTCTCTGCTCCAGTCCCTTCACCAGCTTCACTGCCCTTCTTTGGACACGCTCCAGCACCTCAGTGTCCTTCTTGTAGTGAGGGGCCCAAAGCTGAACACAGTGTTCAAGGTACGGCCTCAGCAGTGCCAAGCATAGGGGGATGAGCCCTTCCCCGGTCCTGCTGGCTATGCCGTTCCTGATACCAGCCAGGAGGCCGTTGGCCTTCTTGGCCCCCTGGGCTCGCTGCTGGCTCATGTTCAGCCGGCTGTTGACCAGCACCCCCAGATCGTTTTCTGCCACACAGCTCTCCAGCCACTCTGCCCCAAGCCTGTAGCGCTGCAGGGGGTTGTTGTGACCAAAGTGCAGGACTCGGCACTTGGCCTTGTTGAACCTCACACAGTGGCCTCAGCCCATTGATCCGGCCTGTCCAGATACCTCCGCAGAGCCTTCCTACCCTCAAGCAGATCAACTCTTCCTCCCAGCTTGGTGTCATCTGCAAGTTTGCTGAGGCTGCACTCAATCCCCTCATCCAGATTGTCAATAAAGATATTAAAGAGGACCAGCCCCAATGCTGACGCCTGCAGAACACCTCTCGTGACCGCTCACCAGATGCATTTAACTCCATTCACCATCAACCTCTCTCTGGGCCTGGCCATCCAGCCAGTTTTTCACCCAGCGAAGAGTCCACCTGTCTAAGCCAGGAGCTGCCAGCTTCTCCAGGAGAAGGCGTTGGGAGCCTGTGCCAAAGGCCTTACTGCAGTCTAAGTAGACCACGTCCACAGCCTTTCCCTCATCCTCTAGGCACATCATCTGGTCATAGAAGGAGATCAGGTTGGTGAGGCAGGACCTGCCTTTCATGAATCCATGTTGGCTGGGCCTGATCCCCGGGTTGTCACGCACATGCTGTGTGATTGCCCTCAAGATGATCCGCTCCATAATTTTCCCTGATACTGAGGTCAGGCTGACAGGCCTGCAGCTCCCCAGGTCCTCCATCAGACCCTTCTTGGTGTCACACTGGCAAGTCTCCAGTCATCTGGGACCTCCCTTGTTGACCAGGACCACTGATAGATGATGGAGAGCAGCTTGGAGAGTAGTTCTGTCAGTTCCCTCAGAACCCTTGGCTGGATCCCATCTGGCCCCATAGGCTTGTGGGTGTCCAAGTGGAGTAGCAGGTCCCTGACTGTTTCCTCATGGATTATGGGCGGAAGGGGTGGGGAGGGGTGCGTTATTCTGCACTCTATAGGTGTCTTCCAGCTCAGGGTGCCAAGTACCTTGAGGCGAATTGACCTGAGCATTAAATCTGAGGTAAAGAAGGCATTAAGCTTTTCTTTGACATACCTAGAGATGGTGTCTAGGATGAGCGGCTCCAGCACCTTTCCAGGGATGGAGGTGAGGCTGACTGGCTTGTAGTTTTCCAGGTCCTCCCTCTTGCTCTTTTTGAAGACTGGAGTGACCTTTTTTTTTTTTCCAGTCCTCAGGCACTGCCCCCACCCTCTATGACCTCTCGAAGACGATGGAGAGCGGCTAAGACCTCGCCAGGTCCCTCAGCACTCTTGGGTGCCTCCCATCTGGGCCCATAGATTTATGGGTGTCCAGTTTGCCTAAATAATCCCTAACCCAATCCTCCTCGACTAGCGGAAAGCCCTCCTCTCTCCTGGTTCTCTCTCATCTCCAGGCTCTGTAGTTCATGGGGACCAGCCTTAGCAGTAAGGACAGAAGCAAAGGCGGCATTTAGTATCTCTGCCTTCTCTGCGTCCCCCGCCACCAAGGCACCCTCCCCATTCAGAGGTGGACTAACATTTTCCCTAGTTGGCCTCTTGCTGCTGATGTATTTATAGAAGCCCTTCCTGTTGTCCCTGACATCTCTCGCTAACTCTAATTCCAAAAGGGCCTTGGCCTTCCTTGTTGCATCTCTGCATTCTCTGACAATGTTCCTATATTCTTCCCATGTGGCCTGGCCCTTCTTCCACATTATGTACATGCTCTTTTTCTCACTAAGTCTACCCAACAGCTCCTTGCCCATCCATGCAGGTCTCCTACCCGCCCTGGCTTGACTTCTTTCTTATAGGAATGTACCAATCCTGAGCTCGGAGAAAGTGGTGGTTGAATATTAGCCAACTCCCCTGGACCCCTTTCCTTCTAGGACCCTGGCCCAGGGGATTCCTCCAAGGAGCACCCTGAAGAGGTCAAAGTCAACTCTCTTGAAGTCCAGGGTTGCAATCCTGCTTCTTGTCCAGCTTCCTCCTTGCAGGATCGTGAATTCCAACATCTCATGGTCACTCCCCTCAAGACTGCCACCAACCCTCACATTTCCACTAGACCATCTCTGCTTGTTAGTATCAGGGCTAGCAGCTCCTCTTGTTGGCTCATCGACCACCTGCATCAAGAAGTTATCTGCAATGTTCTGCAGGAACCTCCTGGACTGCCTGTTCCCAGCCATGTGATTATCCCAGCAGACATCAAGGTGGTTGAAGTCCCCCATAAGGACCAGGGCCTGTGATCATGAGGCTTCTTGCCGCTGCCTGTAGAAGGCCTCATCCACTTCCTCTGCCTGGTCAGGAGGCTGTAGTAAACTCCCATGACCATGTTGCCCCTGTTGGCCTGCCCTTTAATCCTCGCCCACAGGCTCTCGACGCACGCTTCGTCCTCCCCTGTGCTGAGCTCCATACGTTCCAGTTGCTCTCTCACGTAAAGAGCAACTCCGCCACCTCGCCTTCCTGGTCTGTCCTTCCTGAAAAGCCTAAAGCCATCCATGGCCACGTTCCAGTCATGAGAGCTGTCCCACCCTGTCTCAGTAATTGCAATGAGATCATGGCCCTGCAATCGCAGACACATGTCCAGTTTCCCCTTGGTTATTCCCCATGCTGCGTGCTTTTCCATAGAGGCCTTTGCCTTGGGCTCCCAATGTGCCTCTCATTCTAGCTGGGACAGCTGCAGTGTGACTACATGGGCTTTCAGAAGGTCTCTTATTTTCCCATTTAGCCTCTTCACGCTCAGGGTGCCCTTCACAGACTCTGGAGTTAGGCTGCTGTGAGTGGCATGACAGGCCATCGCCTACCCCACAACCTGCTTCCCCCACCATACCCACCTCCCCCTCGAATCTAGTCTAAAGCCCTCTCCATGAGCCCTGCTAGCTCATGCCCCAGGGCTCTCTTTCCCCTTGAAGAAAGATGAATCCCATTAGATGCCATCATGCCTGGTGCCACGTAAGTCTTCCTGTTGCTGAAGAAACCAAAGTTGTGCCTATGACACTCGCCATGGAGCCACGTGTTGATGGACCATAGCCTCCTATTTCTTTCTATATTGCTGCCAGCACTGGGAAGAATGGAAGAGAATATGACCTGCGCGCCTGAGTTCCTGATTGTCTGCCCCAGTTCCCTAAAATCCCTTTTGATTGTCCTCAGGCTATGTGCTCCCGCTTCTTCTCCTCCCACATGTAGGACCATCAATGGATAACAGTTTGTGGGTCTAACCAGGCTGCCAAGTTTCCGGGTGTCATCCTTAACCCCGGCCCTAGGAAGGCGGCAGACTTCTCTTAGAGGAGGGTTGCACCTACATATCAGACCCTCTGTTTGCTGAACTGAGGAATAGGCCATGACTATAACCAGCCTTTTCTCCCTCCGGCCTGTGGTTTGCCTTACTGACTGTATTGCTGTTTTTGGAGGAGAGGGACTCTCGTCTACACTATCCACTGATTGCCCTTCCTCCTTCAGGGCCTCGTACCTGTTGGCTAGGAGTACCTGATAGGATAAGGTGGGAGGAGGTTTTGTCCTGGTACCACAAGCCTGGACTTTTATCCATGCATTACTAGGCTGGTTTCTCCCCCCTTGTGTTAGCTGGGGAATGGAGTCTGTAATGACTCGTTGCTGGGCACTTCTTGGTGCCTGCCCCTGTTTCTCCCTCTCTGACTTAGAGATATTTCTTAGCTTTTCAACCTGCTCTTTTAGCTCAACTACCATGCTGGGCAGATCTTCTACCTGCTCACACTGTGCTTCGTGGTCTCTGTGCCCAAGATGCCCTCCCAGCACCACATGTCCCACCAGTCCTTCTCTGCTGGCAAAGAGCAGGCCCAGTGGGGCTCTCCCCGCTACGCTCTCTTACCAGCTGTGATAGGACGCTATCTTCCACGCACACCACCAACCTCCTAGACTGTTTCCTGTCTGCTGTCCTGTATTTCCAACAAACATCTGCTAGGTTGAAGTCCCCCACAAGAACAAGAGCTGCCAGACTTCTGCCAGCTGCTTGTAGGATGCCTCGTCTGCCTCCTCATCCTGCCTATAGCAGCCTCCCACCAGGATATCAGCCTTGGCGGTCTTCTCCTGATCCTGACCCATAAACACTCAACTTTTCCATCACCTACCTGGGGCTCCAGGCGCTCCCTGACATACATCACTACACCACCTCCTTTCCTTCCCTGCCTGTCCCTTCTGAAGAACCTGTAGCCAGCCATTACAGCACTCTAGTCATGGCAGAGGTTCCCACTGGGACCTTCCAAGCCACTGGCTTTGCCGTAAACCAAGATACAACTTTGTTTTCCATCAAAAACAGCTGCCCAAACCTATGGAGAAAAACAAGCAGCAGCACCTCTGGGAACGAACGTAGCACCGGACCGTGGAAGAAACCCGTGGCTTGGCCATGGTCTGCCACTCTGTCGCAAGGGACAAAAGTTAACCTAGACTGCTAATTAACCTGGACCTGGCACCCCAGCCCAGCTCCAGGTTTCTAGCTATGGACCTGTGTGCAGGACACATGTCTGAGGGAGGAGAGCAAGTGTCCCTGGGCCTCAGTGTGGCCCAGTGTCCATGCGGGCACACGGGGACCATGCAACTGAAATGTCCTTTGCATTTGTGCACTATACATTTGTTATCTTAATGTGTTTGTGCACTGCCAGCCTGGGCAGCCACAAACGTCCTCTAGAAGCGATTTCCTCCTGGTCAAGGTAATAGACCTTTTTCATTAAGTGCCTCCAAATTTCCAATCTAGCCGTGAATGTGAAATACCCATGCTAATTGCAGCCTGTCAGCGAGGCCAGAAGTGCACAGGGGAGAGACAGGGGGTGTCTGAGAGCTGTTTAAAGGCAGTGGCAGCAGTGGAGCCAGGGGGTAGGGCTTGCATTAACGCAGCATCCTGCTCTCTAGTCAGGGGGCTAGTTAAAAACAGACCCGGAAATTTGGGATGCCCAAGACAGCAGGAGCTACTCTTGATTCCATGGGCCATGGAGAAGCACCTCCGTGGTGCTCAGCAGCCAAGGGGAGACCCTCATCCTCTTTCACCAGCGGTACCCTGACACAGAGCATGAAAACATCCCTGTGCAGCACTTCTAAACACTGTTTGTAAGGCAGTAGTCTGTTAATTTAACATGTACCACCTGAGAAGCGGTGCTCTTTTATAAGCCTTTTAATAAAGCCCACTGTGAAATTCATGGACCTTTTCTTTCTCTTTTTTTTTTTTTTTTTTTTATAAGTTCTTTGGCTTTATGCAGAAAGGCCCCATCAGTGTGAAGCGCGATATAATGCAGTTTATTACCACTAACAAGGGAATGGTCCATAACTCTGGAGAGACAAAGCCTCAAGTGAGGTATGAAGGTCATTTCCTTGCCTCCAGAAAGCAAAAGTAATAGTGACTGTGCCCCAGCTCCCATTTCAGAGACAATGTGGGCTGCTTTCAATTTTATTGTAGTAAATAGCAAAAAGGAAGGATTTTTTTTTTTTTCCCCCCTCTGAGATGGAGATTCATGCTCTCAGTCCTCCCCACTCTGCGGGGAATGAAGGCAAATATCTGGCCACATTTTCCAGGGTTATTTATGTTCCTCTGGATTTGATGGTTGCTTTTGTTTGAGCATCCTCTTAGGAAGCCGCACCCCCTCGGCCGGCTGCTGCCGTCCCTGCCGCGTGCGGAGACGCCACATTGGGGCAGGCGCAGCCGTGGGCGCCGTTACTGCCAGGCTCAGGCCTCCCTGCTCAAATACGGCTTTGCTTCCTGGAAATCAGGCCTTTCCATGGTAGTCCAGCAATTTCACACCGCCAGGAAGGTTAAAAGCAACGTTCAGCGATGCTGACGTTGCATTAAAACCAACTGGTCAGCGGCAGGACCAGGCTGTACATCATGGGGAGACTGGATGCGCAAGGCTGAAGAAGGTTCATGTCCTAGTTGCTGTTTTTAAAAGGCCAACAGTGAAACGCTCTTGTTTCAGCAGCTCTCAGTCTCCTTATTTGGGGTAGGAAGAGAGAGAGAAGGAGAGAGGTCCTAGGGGCTGCCACGCACTGACAGCATCACTTATGATTTAGAAAATCAGCCTGGTCTCTCTGCCCTCTGCCAGTCAAGGCTGGGACCTAATTTTGTGGCAATTTAGTATGGAAATTGATAATATGGAAAAAGCATTGCTGATCCTGAGCCCCAGCCGGCCGCCACTCCAAGGAGACAGCCACGGGACACAGCCATGGCCAGGGCCAAACGCTGATGCCAACGTCGCTGCCCGGCCAAAGCGACGCGTTTTACACCCTGCCGCCCGCGCGCTGGCGGGCGGTGCCCGTCCCCCCCGTCCTGCCCCGGCGGGGGCCGGGAAGAGCCGCTCACCAGAGTGCTGCGCTGGTACAGCAGGTCTGTCCTCCGCCTCGCCGTGTCGGCGGCCTCCTCCGCGCTCAGGAGCCGCACCGGTGCCCGCGGCGGGGAGCAGGGGCAGCGCAGCTGCAGGGAAGGGGCTGCAGTTACTACCCGCGCGTCCCCTTGTGCCCCCCACCGCCGCCGCCGAGCCCTCCCGCTTCACCGCTCCCCCCATCAGCAGGTCGTGTTTGGCTGCCTCTCAGTCACCGCAGAGCAGCCCCTCATGTGGCCGAGCTGCCCCTGTGCCCTGCCAAGGATGCGAGGACCGGAGTGAACGCCCGCGCCGAGGTGCAGAAACACAGGCAGCAATAAGGAGCAGCAGGGGAAGGCACCGCGCGGGAGAGCCTTGGGGAGCCTTCGTCCAAGGACGCCTCAGTCACTTAATATTCTTCTTATTCTCCTTTTTAATCACATCGCTTTAGAAATTTTGCAGCCATGTGGGACTTGGGGCCCAAATATAGACTTTGCTGCAGCATCCAGGGAAATATGTGTCAGCTCCAAACAACAGCAGACCCCAGAGCTTTACAAGAAGGAAGGAAAGCCCAGGCCCAAAACTGCAGACAAATCCCCCCGAAGCGGCAGAATTTTACTCTGTGGTTGCTATTTTCTTCCTTTCCTCCCCCCCCCACTTTCTCCCTGGATCTTAAGAAATCATCTGTGAGAGGCAGAGCAGCTATTACGTAAAGATGCACCATGTCCTGGTTGGGGCGTGAGATCCCTGAGAGTGGTGGCCCCCATGCTATAAATCGACTTTATTTACTTGCACGTGGCATTTCGCCTACTATTACTGGCCTGAGCTACCCAAATCCATCAGTCTAATGGAGATATATGGACAGTAAAAACATGCACTGGAAAACTACCGGCAGGTTGTACAAAATGATCAGATTTAATCAGCTGATAAATTATTCACTCCGATTGGGAGTCAAATACACTATTTGAGCCTATTTATGGATGTCCGATTAGCGCGAGCGATTTGCCACCGCTTTATTATGTTTGCTAATACATTATGAAAAGCGTGTTCTGCTAATGGTCTTACTTAAGCCAGTTTGCTGTGTGAGCAAACACCAGGCAGCTTCTCGCATCCCGGGCCGCTCTCCTTTGATTTTCATGCTGGCCATGGGGGAAATATCGGTGGTGAAGGTGGCGACAACGAGGGAGCCTCGTGCAAAACGACGGCGGAAATTTTCAGCGAAAATGAAAACAAATTGCTCTAAGTAAACCATTTGTCACAGGCTGATTACTCTGCTGCCACTCGGGGAAGGCCAATTTGTCATGTCAGAGCGGGACAGCGGCGACCTGCTGTGCATCCCGGCCAGCAGCCCTGGCCCCCGTTGACCACAAGATATGCAAAAAAAATGCAGCAATTTGCGTAAATCGTGGGCACCTGTGTGGCCAGCGCTGCTGGTGAGCCAAGGCAGAGGGTGGATGCAAGGGCTAAACCATCAGGGATCAGCCCCGAAGCGCAAGGCTTGGGAAAACGGCCAAGGGAATCCTGGATTCCCTGGTCATGGCCATCCCTAACTAATAAACAGGTACTAGAGGCCCCCTCCTTGCTGCTCTCTGTACTTGGGCTGCATTTTGGAAAGGAAAGAAATAACTCTGAGTCCAAACAAAAATTACCTTCTGGCAAGCAAACAGCAAAATAAAAACAGCCTCAAAATGTCATTCTGGGTAAAATGCTCCATTCCATCCAACACAAAATCTTTCATCTCATTTTTCAGATTATCAGGCCTTTTTCCAAGCCTTTTCTCCTTTTAAATAGGTAGGTCAATATTTAAATAAGGAAATGCCTTTCTGAAGGGAGAGCAAACAGGCAGCGACGTCAGCTTGCTCCCCACGGGCAGGAGCCGCTGGGCGCTTCTGCAAGCCACTTTTCTTTGCAATAACGAATGAAAAGGGCAAAAGCAGCACTGTGAGCCCCAGGTGGTGGCAGGGGACACGGGGACCTGCCACCCAGCATCACCCTCCTGGCCCCTGCCTGGTCCAGCCCCCTGGAAACCCTCTAGAACTGGGACAGGAGCAATGCTGCAAAAATGGGGCAAATTTGCTCAACCTGGTGGTGATAGAAACCAGCACAGCCAGCCATGTAGCAGTTTTCCTCTCCCCCTGGAAACAGCAATGTACCTTCAATATTAATGATTTCTGTTTTAACTGTAGGGGAAACCCATAAAAATAACCTTTCTTTGGGGAAAAAAAAAAGAAAAAAAATGAGGGCTGTCACAACGAGTTGCAATCCCTCACACACAAAAGCACCCACTGCACCAACCACTGGGCTGCTACTATTACTGCTTAGGGCTCCATGTCCTCCCTTGCTGCGCCCAGTCTGCATGGAAATGGGTTTGCTAAGAACAGTGGGAACCACCCCAAACCACCTCCAAGGCTCCGGGAAGAAAATGGTACATGGATTAAAAAAGGGAGAGAGCTTTTCACTTTGCCCGGAAATTTATGCTATAGTTATGTTAAAAAGCTGGCTTTGCAGAACAGGCCAGACCTGCAGCAATGATGACCTCCAGCTACCTGATAATAGCAAAAAAGCACTGCATTACTGATTGTGGCAGCTTGACAAGCTAAGTGCTTGGTTTTGCAGTGCCTAGATCATCAACCTGCAGGAGCGATTGGACCACCAAGGAAAGCCAGGAAGGAAAGTGCAGACACTCCCCACAGCAGCTGGTGCACTGGGGGTTTCTAAACAGGCCCACACCACACACTAAATAATTTTCAGGGTCCAGCAACAAGGAAAATGCACTGGTTTAAGCTCTGGAAATACTGACTGTAAGGCAGTCGTACCTACAAGGAGGGTGGGAATTTCCTAATGTCTGTCTTAGGCCGTTTTTGTTAAGCCTTGAGAAGCAACTTCTCACTCAAAGGGACAAATCTGAGAGCGGTTACTGCAGGTGGGAGGAAAACGTCCTACAGGAAGGCAGGTAACTAAGTTTCAATAGTCCTTTAATCCCCAGGAAAGCCGCAACAACTGGCTTGCTGTTCCTCCCTTAGGCCGGCACTAGCAGACCACCCACCCACCGCCAAACTGCTGGCCAAACCCGAAGAGTAAATCTCAGCAGCGGGAAATCAACCCCCAAAAGGGATTTCTCCTCCTCTGCAGGGCCCATTAGCTAGACTGTGTTAGTCACCAGTGTGAGCCATCCATCTGCTTCATCACGCTAGTCCCAAGCATCTGCCGTACACTCAGCACTGAATATAATGCAAAGTACCAGAGAGAAGTGCTCGCAAGCCAAAAGGCAAGGTTGGTGTTTGCCTCTTTGGTCCAAAGGGCACCGAGATCTCCCTCTTTATCATTGCCCTAAAATTTTCAGTAGAGCTGAAACCAGCTTGCATTTCCTAAATGTTGTGGCTGTGTTTGAACTTCAGCAAAAAATCCGTTTGCTAGCAATGAAAGTTGCCAATTAGGATCAGTCTGTTTATGCTGCTTTGGGGAGCTGAGGGAGGGAGAGAAAGGAAAAGCCAAATAATTCATTAAGTGATCTATATTGTGCCACTACAGTTGGCAATTATAATTATCCTAATAAGACTTTTCCCCTTATATAAGCCCTTCCATTCAGGGATCTCAAAACACTTTGCAACCATTAATGATGTTCGCTTCATAACATCCCTGACCTCATTTACAGGGGAGGGAATTGAGGAAAAGAGAGAAAACAACACCATTTTCTGCAACAGATAGCTTTCATTTTGTAACTGCCATCAAAGTTTATACCTGAAACTAAATCACACTTTAAATTCAGGGTCAGCCCTGAGTTCCTGAGCTGGTAGTTTTTGAGTCATGGTGTAAGTGCAAGGAAGGAAAATGCTGTTGAGAACTGTGTGAGCAAGGAAACCAATCCACCAACTTTTTGCAAAGAGCTTTGGATCACCAAAATGTGCCACCCAGACGCTGCACAAGCCGGCCTCGTGCAGAGAGCCATCCTTTCCCCAGCCTCGACGGGTACTCACATGTGGGACAGGGGTTATCAGCGTCCACTTCTCCAAGTCCACAGCACTTGCTTTGGGCTTCTTCTCTGAAAGCAAAAGGCAAATGGAAGATATATTCAGTCTGCACATAGGCTCCTTCCTGAGCCATGGGTCCAACCACAGCTCTCGGTGGGAGCTCCCTGAGGATGAGTGATGTGCTGGAGGACCAGGAAAGGACAAACCCAGTGTCTCTCTAAAGAGGCAGAGGGATTGCTGGGAGGAAAACACCACTACAAACTGAAACAAATACCTGGACACACCATGTCTAGGCACTGAGAAGAGGACTTGAAGCAGCAGTCACCATGGATTTCTCAAGAAGAAACCACGTCAGATCAATTTAATTTCTTGTTGTGAGAATATGAGAGGCATTTTAAGTAGAAGAACAGATGTCATGCATCCTGACTTGTTTCTTATAGCACTCTCCAAGGTGAATTAAGGAAGCATGGGGGGTCACGTTAGTTGGGAATCAGCACTTGGAAAGCTGTTACCAACGTTTCAGCTTCCCAGCAGGAGGGAGCCACCACATTCCACAAGGAGCTGCCTGGGGTCTAGGACTGCTCAATATTCTGATTAATGATCTGGATGATGAAAGAGAGAGCACACCTATTAAGCGTGCAGGTGATGCCAACAGAGGAAGATGCTTGTGAAAACAGCCCTGGAATTCAAAATGACTGAGGAAATGAGCATTAGCCCCAAAACCAGAATGCTATTTAATAGAAATGAGCGCTCATTCTGCCAGCGAGCTGCACAAGGCAACCCTCCTGCTCTCCCCCAGACCCAGGCACGTCTGGGCTTGGACTTTGTGCTTCTAGGAAAAGAGATGCCATCTGGACAAAGCCTAGACTGAAGCACTGAGGGAGGATCAGAGGTCCAGAAAATACTCCTGAAGAGGAAAGGATTGTAAGGATTTGAAAGGTTTAGTCCTAAAGGGAGGCAGGACCCAATAACAACATTCAGATGTGGTTAAAAAGAGTGTGAGTTTTCCACCTCCATGATGGATAGGAGCCATCCGATGTTGGCTGGATCATAGTTGCTGTTAACCTCACCACTTCTCTCCTGTTGGACTCTGGGGAGGGTCACAGTTTCGCTCCATTGACTGGACACAGCACCTGGAAAGAATAAAGCCATTAAACTGAAGTTGCCCCTTACAAATATTTCCCTAAGAGTTAAGGCTGAAGGCTCGTCTGGGCCTGCTCTAGGGTTGGTGTTAGAGGAAACGGGCCAAGGGTCAGGCCTGTCACAGAAGCTGGACTGTTGAGGGCACAGTCCTATCCTCCACAAGGGACAAGGACACCAAGGAGGCATCAACAACAGGGAGGGCTTAGCCCTTCCATCTCTGGCAACGTGAGGACACTAATGAGTCTATGGATCTGTGCTCTAATTTTAGTGTAGCTCAAGCAGAGTAAGAACTTTACTTACTAGGCCGGGGAGGAGGTGGTTGGGGCCGTCTGCTACGTCTCTTCTGCAAGAAGAAAGGAATTTTGGCACCGCAGAGCACTCATGCATCTGCTAGAGAGACGACTGATCCCACAAATTCTCCTTTGCTTGCTCCTCCCCGCCCAGTAATATGCTCCTAAAATTGAAATTAACTTTCTTGTTCACGTCATTGAAATTCCCTTCACAGCCAGATAGCCAAATAATGTTAATACTGATTTTAATTCTGAAAAGCATACAAAAAAAGGAATTTTTTTTCTCATTATTAATGGAAGAAAAAACCTACTTAGCATATCTAAATGAAAAGTGTAAGATCTATAACCTGTACAAAAGCAATCATGAAAAAGCTACAAGATGGAATTATTCTCCCCGGGCTTTTATCAAGGCAGTTATCATAAGTTTAATGTGAAATCCACCCAGAAATCACTCAGAGAATTCAATATTCACATACTTCTGTACTGTAAATAATCCCGATGCAATAGTAAAAGCTCTCTGTTTATGGCTCCATAATTCAGGTCGTGTCAGCAATTAGCACTCACGGTTGCAGCGCCGCATTGCCCTGTTCAAGCGTGAGAAGCAGCTGAGTTTTGCAGGTGGCCGGGCTGCTGCGGGATGCTGGGAGGCGGATGATGGATACCAGGGAAGCAGAGCCAGAGGCTGCTCACGTGGTGCTTCCTTAGCTCCAGGAGGAGCTGTGGTGTTCAGCAGGTGGACTTCTTAATGAAGAGATGGCTACGCGGGGCCTGGTGCTCGCCGGGATGCACAATATCCTCGGTCCCCTGTCTCTCTTGCAATGCTGGTTTAAGCTCCTGCTCCGTGAGCCTCTTTAGGAGGCAGCTTGGTGCATAAGGGCAGGCAGCAGCAAATCTTCACCCCTTCCCTGCCTGTCTTTGACCCTTACGGCAACTTTTCCATGTGCCTAGACCCTGGTTCTAGGTAGATCACGCTGAGGAATAAGGAGACCAACTGGAGGTGATTCAAAATTTGTCTGAGCCCTCTGTGTGAACCACAAAGTTGTATTTACTAAGGGATGAATCTTGGAGGTGGTGTGTTGTTGTGTGCCCAAATTTTAACCCATCTGGCCATTTTTAAATCACAGAAGAGGAGAAAGAGCACTTTAAAAATGACCTCTTGGAGATGAGCTCAGTGGCAAGGTGGATGCCCAGGTTAACGTGGGCTGCGTAGTCTACTTGAAATCTGTTGAGCCTCTTGCTTTGCAGCCTTGCAAGACATTGACTTTCCTGAGAGCTTAACCAAATCTTTTTGGTCCTTAACCAAATACCCAGGGAGAACATTTCAGACACCAGCAATTCATTAGTCTAGCACATAAAGGTATAAAAAAAGATCCAATGGCTGATGAGGCTATATAAATTGAGGCCACATTAAGCATTATTTTCTTTTAATAGTGAGGAGTGATTAACCACTGGAACAATTGGCCTGGGGACTTGATATAATCATCTGATGTCTTTAAAAATAGACGGGGTGTCTGCCTTTTAAAAGCTCTGCACTGGCTTAAGAAAGGTTATCAGCCTAACGCAGGAATGAGCTATAGATGAAATGCTATGGGCTGTTTTATTCATGAGGTCACTCTAAAGCCACGAGGCACCGTTGTTACGAGCTGCAATTTAGGAAATCCTTTGGGTCTCCTGCAACTAGTCCTCCTTTGGCAACAGCTCACAAGAACTCCGTACTATTTATTAGATTTCAGATTTTTTTTTTTTTAAAAAGGAACTGAACCACCATCCCTTACATATTTGCAATTGATTTTTACAAACGACAAGGTTGGATGCCTGGCTAGAACAGTGCAGTTCCACTAACAAAGTGGAGTTTGATCAGTTGTCCCCAGATGAAAAATCTGGGTCTCTCATCACAGCTGCCTATATAGTTCCCCATTTTCCCACATTACTCCCCTAAATCTCCCCTTGGTTTCCATCCAAACCAATTGCTGCCAACAGACATCTCTCCTACAGCATCTTCATTGCTGCATCCTCGACTTCCTCGAGCAGTTCCTTGATAATTCTGTTTATCTGAATTTTGTCATGTGTACACCTTGTTTTCTGCATGTTGTGCCAACGCTTAAAGGGAATAATCAAGTCTAGAGCTAATCAGCAAATAAATAGACTTAGTGGGGTTATGGCAAGAGGATAAACAGGATTAGCACTTCGGGAGGACAGAGCGAATGCAGATGGGCACTCCACGGGCAGGTTTCATGAGCAAGCCGAAAGTGCCATGCTGAGTAGGAGCAGGGGAGCTCTTCACGCTTTTGTTCCCAACCAGAGATCTTTAGCGAAATATAACAGCACATCGTGGAAATGGAACATTTTCTAAATATTTACACAGCCAGAGGATTCAATACGAAGGGCAATGCTGTTGCTTTGAGAGTTTATGTTCCCTTGCTGTAGCGCAATGCACACGCTGCCCGTAACTGTGCAATAATTTGGGCTGGAAAGGGGCCTTGGAGGCCTCCAGTCCAGCTCCTGCTCGGAGCAGGGCTGGCTTCAAACTCCAGTTTTGGTCCTTTCGTCTAAAAGACCTAGTACAAGATAGACGTATGGGCCAAATTCAGTGATATTTCGTCATTCCACAGCGCTTGCACAGGGCATGGAGCCGCTCTGGTGCTGTGTCACCAGCAGACCCCCGAGAGGAGACTGCCCTGGCAAACCAGCCCTCCCTTTCACTGCCCAGTGGTGCCAGAGATGTGAAAAGCAGCAGAACGAGAAGAAAATCTGCAGCATCGAAGGGGCTTCTCCGAGCTAATGGAAAAAACGCAGACCAATAACCCAGAGTTTGAAACAGCAATTTCAAACTGCAGATAGCCCCAGCCTTAACAGTTATGGTATTTAAGCACTGTTAGAGATGACTGCGGCAAGCACCGGGCTTTCTATTTCTTAGTGCTTTCCCATTAGTAACGGGCGTCTCTTGGCAGATGTACGGGTGGCACAGCCCCTATCCCAGGAGCGTCACAGAGCCGTGGCCGGCCCTCAGCCTGACTGCTTTTTAATTAAAGAAGGAGGACACGGTGCTGCTGCGGGCCCGGTCCTCTGCACGCCGACGGATCCGCGGGAAGAGCAGAAATGTGACCGCCGGAGATGGCCGTTTAGGAACAAACAGCGGGAATGTTACAGCATGAGTGTGTTTCTTCACATTTCGCTCCGTACGGGAAAGCGAGGGCAGGGGAAAGGGAGCAAACAAGCACTTCCGAAGTCGCACGCGACCATTTGTCCTGGTTCCCTGGCAGCCCTCGCAGGGGCAATTGCTGTGCTGTGCTTGGCACGATGCCGATGGCGCTGGAGGCCTTTGCTGCAGCAGCAAAGCCCCTCTCCCGAACCCATCCCACTTTCTTCTGATTTTTAACGAAACAAAAAAAAATTACTTGGATTATTGTTTTTGCTTGATTTCTTAATTGAATTTCCCCTTCTTATGAAGTAAGCAGGCCTGCAGGAAAACCGAAGGAACAAAATCAGACCAGCCTGCTGAATTCCTCCTCTTGTTTTCCAAAATAAATCCTAATTAAAAAAAAAAAAAAAATCAACGAAAGTATTCATTCACCTACAGTTCTAATAGCCCAGTTACTAACAGATAGGTCTCCAAATATCACCTGATAAAAAAGTGAGGGAGGTTGGCCTGGTTCCAATTATATGACACCAAAAAAAACATCCCCAAGACTTCAGAGTTCTTTCTGCCTCCCTGGCCGGCACCACCACCCCAGAGGCCACGTTACCACTGTGGATTTGCCTTGAGGAGTGGCACTGGCTGAACAAGCTCAGGGACATTTTGACATTTTCCATCAGTAGGTTTGGCTGACGAGCATCAGCCAGGTTTTAGCAATGCTTTGGCAGGAGCTGCTTTCCACCACCAGCTCAAGGAGGTTCAGGAAGATGAAGGAGGTGCAGGAAGAACTGTTCTAGCTACCAACGAAGACCATATGTTGGTCTCATGGGACAGAAAATGCATCTAGATCTTTGCAGTAAGTTCTAGCGGTCCTTTTAAAAATAAAGAACCAAAATACAGAGAGATTTGGAGAACAGAATGAAATACATTCCCAAGAAAAATCCCCCAAAGCTGCTGTTTTACTGTGGCCCAACACTAGGGACACCCGGCTGGAGTCACCAAGACGCAGCTTCCCAGGCACGCTGGCTGCGGTGGTCACCCCGCGCGGGGACGCGCGCCACGGCCTTTGGCAGCGCTGCCGGTGCCCTGCGCTCAGCGGGGAGCGCGTAGCTCTGCCTTCAGCTCGGCGCTACGCGACCGTGATGGGGAGCATGACGGGCTCTCAGCGTTGTCTAAACACACAGCCAGCCCGCCGGCTGCTTGCTGCAGCACGGCTGCTTGCATCTCGCCACCAGGCAGCGTTTCCCCAGCTCAGGAAGGGGAAACAGACCAAGCACAAAGACACTTTTTGTTTGTTTTTAGGAAAAAAAAAAAAGATATGTCTGATGCCGATGTGGGGACCAGGGCTGCAGCTGAAGTACTGGGTGGCCCAGGCATTAAAATTAAATGCTCATCTCCCAGGTGGAGGGACACGCTGAGGGCCAAGCAGGGGCCAGATCTGCACAGGGCCCAAGGTGCACGTGGAGGGACCACCGCTGACTATCTAAGCTCTTGTGCCAGCCTCAAACTGGGTGCAAATTAGAGCATACGTATATAAAAAGATAGATAGATATCACCCACAGAGGCTTGGGTGGGTGCAAGGTGCAGACAGGGGCACCCTGAACCCTGAGCTGGGAGCTCTGCACATCATGAACCTGCAAGGAAATTGCATGGGTAAGATCCTGAATTTCCCGTACCTCTAATCCAGGGAGACTCGATGATCAGAGGAACCTGGTGGAAACTGGAAACTCACCCCCAGGATTTGCCCTTCAGAGGAGCCCGATACCAGGTTCCCCCCCGCAGCGTACGTGCACATGCGCTTAGGAAATTTTCAGCAGTCTGAAGTTATCAGAGGCTTTACAGGACCTAAAAATACAACTTCTGTTAAAGGAGGCCTTTCTTTCATTTACATGCTCTATGCGAGATTAAGGAAAATTAGTTTCCTGCATTAGTCTTAAGGCCTCTGTGTATAAGAAAACATGGGAATTTGCGTTGCACGTAAGTAATTTATGGTATTCAAATTTCCTGGCAATGCCTAAAAATGGCTTTAATAATCAAGATTTCTTATTTGTGTGGGATTTTTTTTTTTTTTTCTCTTCTCCTGAGAGGCTGGAGGGCCCTGAGAGATCTCATTCTCTGTTCTCTTCCTGCAAATTAATTAGATTTAAAAAAAAAAAAAAAAAAATGAAGAAGAAAAAAAAAATAAAAGAGGAAAGAAAAAGCAAACCAAACAAACCCACTCTTCACAAAATAATTTCATTTCTTTCAGGCCAAGAGGACTAATGCAAACTCACTAGAGCTGTCATAGGCCCAGATTCCAGCAAAGGCAACCGCAGGTGAAAGATCCCCATGTCGCTCCAACATGAGGCTGCTTCACCAGGAATCTGTGTCTCGGGGTTAGATTTTTTGAGGTCTGTAGAGGCAAAGGGCTCCATCCTGAGCTTTTTACCAGCTGCAGACGTGGGGAAATCAAATTTGTCTTGGGACCTCTTCTTGGTCATTTCTCTTTTTTTGCCTGATGCTTCATTGATGCTTGATGGAAGCTGGACACAAAATGGTTACGCTTAATTGGAGAGTAAGCAAAAAGGCAAGTCAATACACTGGCTATGTAGTCAATTCATATATGAATATTAAATGTGTTTTCCCTGTTTAGCCCTCTTATTTTCACTTGGGTTTTGCCAAGGGGCATTGTAGATTGGATATTCAGATACATTTCAATTCCATAATGGTTCTGTAGTTTAAGCCATGCATAAAAGGATGGAAAACATAGCACGCTTTCCTGAAATAAGACCCTGTGAGCATTGAGGAGTTATTTTTAATATTCCTAACACATGAAGCCTATGCTACAAGGCATTTATGTAACTCTTCTTTGTTTAGTACCACCTCCATCAGAACATAAGTATTTGCAGCTCTCTGAAAGTCTTGCAAAAGAATAAGCTACCTTGAAGACCTTATAAAATCTTTAAAAAGTTTCCAGTTATTTAAAGAAAGTACTAGAAGTGATTTGAACTCATTAGAAAAACACACACACAGCTGATTTCATTCCCACTGAAATCAACAGGGGCTTGAAACACATGAAAGCAGTAATTTGCACCAAAAAAAATCTCTCTTCTAATGACATTAGTTTATGCAGAAACGATTGCCACAGGAGGTACTCGGCATTACCCCAGCTCTGCCTTTACAAAAGTCAACAGACTTTCACCACTGACAACAATCACCTTTGCTGATTCCTTGGGAAAATTTGCTTTGGAAATCCTGCTTGTCAGGCAATGATGAAAAAGACCTCCCTTGGCCAATGGTCTCCAGACTATATTACCACGGAGGGAGTTTCAAAGTCATCCTAGATACTACTTTTTTTCCTCCTTATTCTGGCTAAGAATTCAACTTTCTTCTATATCTCAGTAGAGGTTGGCAACATGTATTTCTCCTCTAAGCAGAAGGGTCACATCACTGCACTGGCTTTGCTAGCCAACCTTCTCCTAGATGCAAAGGTCTTTGCAATGGACCTGCTTCTCCTGCAGTGGCCCTTTCCCTCCCGCTGGCCTTGAGGTCCTGCAGGACACAGGATGCCTTTGGGTTCAGCGGGCAGCTACGTACCAGGATTAGACCTTAAAACTGCTGACTGATTCCTTTGGAGATGTTTCCCATGCTAACAGTCAACAAGCTCTCATTGCTACCAATGCAGTTCTTAAACACCATGTTATTCACGGGTTGGCATCAACTTCTGTGCCCGCGCTCCTGAAATTACACGCTTGAGCTCTACCCCCTAATTTGCCATGAAGTTGAAGACTTCTCCACGCGTTATGCTTGCAACTGGAGCCACTTGCCAGCACTGCTCAAAGCAGTTCCTACTCTGGTTCCTCCCCCCCCCCCCCCAAAAAAAGGCATTTATTGAAACATATTTCATTTTTCAGCTACTTTGCATGGGGGTTATCACTAGGCAGTTTTTGATTTATTTTTTTTCTCTTTTTAGAGGTGGCGTTCACTTGCCAGGAGAGACAGGCTTACTTATGAGATTCAAGCAGTACAAGGAAATCTTTTCATGAGACTGATCTGAATTTTGATTCTCTAATAAAAGCTGAAACAGGAGACAAAATTGGTTTGATTTGATTTACTGCCTCTGAACCACACTGCGAAAGAAGTCCTCCTTTTCTCCGACAGACCAGTTCCAATTTTTTCCTGTGTGTTATTTATGCAGATACATTTACCAAATAGTTTATCAAGTAATTTTCAGATTGGGTTTGCTGCTTGGAGTTATTTTACATAAATTGATCACCGACTACTGGTTTATTAACTCCTTTAGCATACACGCTGCAAGAAGGACGATCACCTAAAACACACAGTATTATTTCCGCTCCATCACGGACTCACAGAAGACATCAGACTGCTGGAAGAAAAATGAAGAGCAAATACTGAAATCCCCGAAAGATCATTCTTAATAATAATCACAGAGCCATGGTCGATTTTGTGAAAATTGCCTCCGTTGCCAGTGCATGGCAGTTTTTGCATTATGATACAGAGCCCAAGGCTCAGCTCAAGCTCAGGACTAACCATGCCAGGCCCTGCAAAGGGGCAGCCCATCCCTCTGAATAATTCACAACCTCTACGTGCAAAATGTTGGGCAGGGGGATGCAGAGGAGTGAGACGACTTCTTTTTATCTGCTGACCCTCTTGCACCTCCCACACTTGATGTCCCAGTTGCCGGCCAGTGGGACAACCATGACTATGGAGCTCAGCCAAGGCTCTGGCATGAAGGTGACCACCACAGGACCTGGAGGCCAGGTCCAAACACACAGCGCTCCTCATGGCTGCTCATTTAAAAGACGCTGTTTTAATTACTCAACTCGTAAGAAAAAGAGAAGGCAAAATACTACAGAGGTGACTCTAAAAAAATCTCAGCTTGTGACTCTGAAATATACAGTAAGGAATATTACCATAATAAGCTCTGAGGAGATACAATGAAAACTATTACAGCTCCAGGAAAGACACATAAAGATGAGCATAACAATTACCCGCCTGACAGAGAAAAAGGGAGAAAGGTGCATAATTTAGAGTACTGCTGTTACTGGCTTTAAGACAGATTTATAATGAAGAGTTTTGCAGTTACCCAGTTCTGACAGAGATGTAATGACAATCATTAGTTATCTAGCTGTAAGGAGGACACAAAATGTGTAGTATTAGTGTTACCTGTCCCTAGAAGAGAGCTAGGAAGAAGAGGTTAGAGACATGAAGAGAAATCTGCACCGTTACCTGCCTCTGGAAGGAAAAAATTATTAAAATTTGCTGTTGCCCCTAGCTGTGTCTTACAGTTCCCAATTCAAGGAGTGGCAACGGAGCTGGCTGGGACAAGACCAGATTTCCAGCTGGCTCTGGTGATAAAATTTGCCTGCACGTGGTGCCCCTATGCTGACTTTGGGCCCGGGGCTTGGTAGCTGGGATGGGAGATGACATGGAGGGGACAGGTCTTCCTTCGAGAAGGAAGGAAACCACGGCCTCACGCCGGCCCCGCTAGTGCCCTCCCCCAGCGCCCCTGCCCTGGCTTCTCTGGGTGCTGGGAGCCTCCGCTTCACTTGGAGGAACACAGCGGGGTGCAAAAAATTAGGCTAATTCTTAACTGACCAGACTTGCTGCTCAAGGCCTGGTGGAAAAAAAAAAAAAAAAATCCATTAACTTTTTTCTTGACAAAAGAAAATGGCACTTTAACAAGCGGCACTCTAACTTTTCCTAACAAAAATAGCACTTTAAGAGAAAGTTCGGCATGCCACACACATAAACAACCGCCTCTGGTCAACTAGAATACAAACAGAGGCTTTTAAATTAATCCCTATGTACAAATCCACTGCTACACAAACAGACAGTGTCCACCTCAGTCTTAAAGCCCCATTCTTTCTTAATATTTCCATAATATCAGCCCTGTATAATCTTAAACCTGGCATTAGTGACAGTGGCAGGCAGCGAATGTGCCGTGGAGGCGCATGCCGACCAGCGCTCTCTTCCACGGAGAGGATCCTGAGGTGACCTTGGAGGAGGAAGGGGAAAAACAGAATTCAAGCACTTTGTGGTGTTTCTGAATTGTGAGGAGAGGCTTATCGTTGGAGGCGACTGAATTAATTTGTGCACAAATGTTCCTTTTTCATCCTTGTTTTCATTTATTTCCTTCTTGGTAACGGCAATAACAATATGAAACCAGTGCATGACAGAACAATCAAATGAGATATTTGGCACGATGGATAATTTGTACTCGGCGAGTCTCCCAAACAAAGTCTATTAACTTGGCTTTCTGCTCTGCCGATGCTTTTTTTTTTTTCCTTGAGAGCACAGTGAGTCCTAAAGCCCAAGGAAATCTTCAGACTGTTTCCTCTCCCCAGCAACTGCCCTGCCCTAAACCCTGTGCTATCCACATGGACAGTCCCCACAAGGAAGCCAAGGGCAATAGTATTTTGCATTTTTTTTTCTATTTAGGAGCAAAGGAGGAGGTCAGGGGAGAGGATGATTTGGGACCCATGACTTGAACACACAGAGGTAATGATACACTCATTCTTGGTATTTTTTGGAAGAGGCTTGACCAGTACGGAGAAATAGGTATTTGACCCTTACAAGAATAGGGGGTAAACAGACAGCGGCATCTGTGATACAGACAGACACTCTGGCTCATGGCAGAGGCTCAGGAAGTCCAGGTGAAACAAATCCCAGGTGACTGCCTGGCTTGGAGGATAGCTCAGGAGCAGCACTAATCCCCCTCCCTTTAAAAGTCCTTTGAAATCAGTGGGAAGAAAGGAACAAAAGGAAAATTCCTAGAGAAAAGAAGGCCCATGACTTTCTGCACCTTCAGCATTGTTACAACTATCTTTTTAATTACTTTTGCTTCTACGTCTTCTTTTTTTTATTATTATTCTTGAAATTGGCTATACTAGAATACAGGCAGATTAGAGCGGGCTTCCTGAGAGAGCTACCTCAGTGGAGATTTAAATAATAACAACTCAAACCTGCAAATATTCCATGCTGGCCTCGTCGCAGAGTGCATTCAACACGCCACTACCTTATATTGTTATATACTTCAAAACAGAATCATTTGCATTCTGGCAGTATTTATGTAGTAGACGTTCCAAGAGCAAAATTGGAATAAATTCATTCGTAGCCTCTCCTAGAGATTAGCATAAAATATTGGTGGAGCAGGGGGCACATTTTCCCATGTTTCCTCAGCTGGGCTTGCTCTGTGCTCCCTCTCTGAGGCTGCTGCAGCAGGACAGGCCGGTAGCCGTGTCTCGAGCCGCCACCTACCCAGTGCCACCGCACTCCTGCTTGCACAGTGCTGTGGCTGAGCTGTAAATCATTAAAGTGATGACTCCCAGCCCTCGTGGTGACCCTGTTACCTACTTCTTCAGTCGTCTTCTCATCAACTCTTGGGAATGACTGCAGCTTTTCCTCCTCAAGTTTCTGCTTCAAGTAGATCGCTGTCTTCTCGTGCGGTTCTGACAAGAGACGTTTCAACGATTCCTGTTGGAGACCAAGTCAGTAATAGTTAAAACGGACAGGATAGTTTCATAAAACACCTCATTGCACTAACTAACACACAGGAGAAAACCACCATTTTGATTGGGTAGAAACCCAATATTTTCATGGGGTAAGAACTCACTGTTTGATTTTCTATTACCTTTTAACTCCTAAAAATACACCATAGCATTATTAGATTGTATGATTGCACACACATACACTGCATTAGAAGGAGAAATGTCACACATCCTTAGGAAATAATATTTTCTCTGAACCACACCACTATGCTACCTGTAGTCTTTTCCCTTATGGAAGAAACAAGCAGGATGGATATGGCTATGCCATATGAAGACTTTTAATTGTCAGGGCTTCTTCACCTCCCAGCAAATCTGCTAGAGTGTGAGCACAGCAGATGCAACACTATCACACAGCACACAAGGTGTCCCTTAATAACTGGTTGAGGAAGGGGCAGTACATACGTAGCAGATGTTTTAATAAATGGTTAATCAATTGTTATGGATTGTTACAGACCAGGAGATTGTTTAAAGCCATTTAATTCTCAGAACTGTTGAATCGCGTAATAGAGGAGAAGAGGGAAGAGCGTATTAGAAATACTGATTTTCATCAGCAGCTTCCACAACCCCCAGCAAGCCACTCACCACAGCCAGTGTTTACCCAGCATATGGTCAATATATATTATCTTGAACGCTCAGAGAGATGATGAAATGCTAATAGATATGCTCTTCCATGCTACTCCTAGTCCTCCTGGAAGCCCAATTCTCGTTAGACGTATAAAAAGCAGAACATTTGCCTTGGAACTATTAGACCTATTTGCTTTAACATTTTATTTGGAGCAAGTAGTCCCACTCTGTTGTGCTGCCAATTTTGTCCGTTGTTCACTGTGGACTGCATTAGGGAAAAGAAAGGTCTGAGCACCTGGTATTTGGCCTTGATTTTAACCCTGCTCACTCTGAACTGCAGCCACCTGATAAAGAAAGGGATACCCGGCACAGCCAGCTCGTGTCCCTGGTTTGAAATGACAGGGGCATTGTTCGCATGGGCCATTTCCCACCAGGAACACGGGCAGTTGCAGGCTGACTGCAAGCCAGTTAAATGAGTCAAGCATGGAAAGACAGGGGACTGCAGGAAAAGATTTGACCTCTGCTGAGTACATGGCCATGGACCATATCCCTGAGCGTTTCACAAATCTCCTGCACAGGTGAAAATTTTTGGCCACCTTCCCATCTCCGGACAATCTCTAGTAAACACGGGCACATCTGAACTTCCCTGCTTCTTCCCTCTGCCACCTTCTCATGGTCTCCTCCTTCCACCAAAGTGGCCAATGTGGCTTGAACCCTGAGCTGGCTGCAAGGCCTCATCCTTCAGCACAGAGCTTGTGTTAACAGGAGGACAAACTTCTGGCAGAAAAAACATTTAGCTGTATCATCAAGAAGTCCAGTAGATGCCAATTTGCTTGCAAAAGTCAAGCTTCAACAAATCATACTTCTTTGAGCAAGAAAAATAGCTGTAGAAGAGCTGTGCCACCAGCACATGGAGAATCTGAGCAGGAAAGGCCTAGTGAAGAGGCTGGCAAAAAACACAAGCCTGAAAAGAGAAAGGCCTTGGGCTGAAGAACGTGAAGGGCACAAAACTTTGGAGAAAGTCATACTCATTCCTGGGAAATATCACACTGCTTGCTTACTTAGAAAGGAAGTGTTTGGTAGCACATGTCTATGTTGCTGAAAGAACGGTAGTTCAAACATGAGACTCTCGTTTGCCACGCCAACAGATGCAGCATGTTTCGTTAGCGAGACCCCTCGGTTTTCATCAGTGACTTTCAAAGCTGCCACCAAGAGTCCCTCTGTCCCTTTGAACTGAGCAGCACCCGGCCACCTGAGCCCCAGCTGCCTCCAACGCTCTGCCCCTCGAAAACAGGCTCACTTTTGAGCACTTTCTGCAGCGCCCCGGGGAGGGAGGAGGGTGCCCCAGCCCTAAAGCAAATGAGGCCCCTTGCAGGCACTCTGGTCCCCACAATCAGCGCGCTAGACGTCCCCGGTGACGCACGAGGAAGCAGGACGGCGCTGCGAGCAGATGGAGCAAGGCGACACACGGATACAGCCCCTGGGAACGGCGGGCCAGGAGAGCTGCCCGCAGCTCAATTCCGCCGTTTGGAAGTTTGCGGGAGCGGATGGAGCAGCTGGCTTATGTTGGCGGCAGCCTGGGCAAGAGCGCGGGCTGCGTGACCACAAGGGACACAAGGAGAGCACAGGGCTCTGCTTCAGATGTGCACCTGCTGATGGGGAGAGCTGGCCACGGGGTTGTTTGAGAACTGAAATAGCATAACCACCAGACAGAGAGAAGGAGAGATTTTCCACAGTAAAATAAAAAAAGACAGACACACACACATTCCTATATATTATAGGATATATGTTACATATAGGATACATATATCCCATACGCCGCATGATAATAAATTCGGAGGTTCTAGAAAGGTTTATGTAAATCCTGGCCATTGTCACAGCATGATCCAGCATTTCACTGGGCACCTTTACCACAGTATCATTAAAAAAAAAGCCTATATCTTTAAGAAGAATGGAGTAGTGAACTTTTCTTTGCCTGGCACTTGCACCTTGTCAGTGATTCACGATGGCCCAATAATTTTTTATTGTAGCATCAAATGTGCCCAGTTCACGATTACTGTCGACCACTCCAGAGACTCCATCACCTCAAACAGGGATTTCTGGCAGACAGAGGTGCAGCTATTCGGAAGCGCGTTGTGTATTACAGGTATCTGCCAATGCCAGTTCTCAGCCTTTTGCCCGCGGATGAAAGAAATTCCCCATGAAAGCCAAGCCGTGCCATGCATGGAGGCAACAGGAAAAGGAAGCACGCAGCATCCTGACCTGCTTTGGCCTTCTGCTTGCATAGGAGCAACCTTCCTAAAACAAGCACGATCGTATTTGCCGCAGCCGCGTCCGCAGTGTTTATAGTATTACAAACATCTGGCTAAGCACAGCGCAGCCAAAAGCAATGCACTTCTGAAAAACTCCAGCAGGAACCACGTCTGCCTTCACGCAGGCTGTGTTCAGCTTTTAATGCGTGTTGAAAGCGGATTTAAACACATAAATCTGTGGGAGCTACAAGATTCATTGTAAAACAGCACGGGACTGAACGGGATTGATTTGGGGAAGTCTGCGGGCTTGTCTAGACTGCAGCCAATAATGCTCGGCTCCAAGCTGCAGCTAATACTATTATGATGGGGCTTTTTTTATTATTGACCAACTCTAAAAAAAACCCTCCTGTATTTCAAGGGAGCTCAGCACATACTGTGAATAGGCTGGTTGCATCGCCAGTCTGCAGCTTCTTGTTTTCAGATGAGAACAAATCCTTTTTGCACATGCAGGAACAGTGAAAGCAACATTTTCCAACACTTTGGGAGTGAAAACATGGATGGGATGAGGCTACTTCGAAGGAGGCTCCAAAGAGGAGCCAGCAGGGTGTGGGCAGAAGAGAAGGGGCCAAGTCTCCTTAACTGCCCTGCAGCCAGCAATGTTCAAGCCCTGCCAAGGTGGTTTCCACACACAGCTCTTCACGTATTACCATTAACTTCTCTTGCTCTTTGGAAAAGTTTGTCTTCTGAGTAAGCATCACCTTCTCTTGGTGGAACAGGAGAGCAGTGCTTCCCTTTGTGCACCCTGCAGCTACTGCCCAAGGCCTCTGGCTGCTCCTTCTGGGTCCGAGCCTGCCCTGCCTCTCTCCAACCATGACCAAGCCCCCACACATCCCGGTAGCCCCTCAGCTTCACTCCTCCGCCTGGCCACCTAACCCGGGAGTCCTACACAGAGCTTGTGCTTCTCCTTTTTCATGGGGATTGGCACAAACCTGCTCAGCCCTCTCGTTTCATCCAGCAACAATCGATGCGCTTGGTCAAATAAGCAATCCCAATGTTTACAAACTACTACTGTATGTGGCAGAGGTAAAGCGCATCGATCACAAAGTCAATAAGTTCATGTGAGAGGGCAGAATCTTTATGAATCCTTTTATTTTTACAGTCTTTCAATACTAAACCCTCCGCACCACATTTAAAGACGATGCCTGGCATTTTAGTGCCTGGATGCAAACAGCATTGGAAATGGTACCTCTTGCTCCAGGCTTGCCTAACATAATTTGTTTTCAAGCTTGGTGCCATGAAGACATGCTGCCAGAGTCACAGAGATGAGTTCCCCAGGGCATGTTTTGCATGGACAATGATTTTTGTCCTCAATCTAAGGAGTCTGTTGCAATCCAACAGTTTCTGAACAAATTCAAACTCGATTTTCCTCAGTTCTGCTATGGAGGGCAGTGCTTGCAGGCAGCCCACAATACCAAATGAAGATCCCAGTTCTGTGCTAGGAAGGAGCCTCACACAGTGGATGGACACTCATGGAGAAGCTCATTCCTCCCCTATTGCTCAATAATTCTGTCTTTTATGGTGCCTAGAGACTTCCTTCATTGCATCTTTTTTAAGAGATTCTCCTTATCTTGGGAATGACCATGTACTTCATCACCTGCCAAGAGCAGCGCTATCGCTGTCCTCCCAGCTCCTGCTGATGAAGGAAAGTGTGGGAGGGGAAGACAGATTTGGGTAGAAAGACTTTCAGTGTTGCTAAATTATCAACACAAGGGCCTTAAAACTGTCTGCAGATGCAGGGATCTCCCTTTAATCATAAGTAACATGATTAATGTGGTGGCATGACTAGTAATCATTACTAATTTGTAAAAGATCCCTAAAGATCTTAAAAAATAAATGGCAACAACAGAAGGTGATCTTGAGCCACACTTCCAGGGGGAGACCCCTCTCTAATGGGTTCATAAACAACTAAGGGACTTGGCAGCCAAGCAAGTCTTGCTGCACGCTGGTTGGTGATGTTATGTATGGCCTTAGGGACTCAGTAACTATGGATTAAAATATTCCCTTGTCTCCCATCACTACTGATCAACCTCTGCAAGATATTTGTAAAGAGCACCTGCACTCTCACCGAGTGTCATAGGAGGGAACAAATCAACTTCAGACATGCTGCAAGACTCCAGTTAGCCCATCTTGGGCCAGATTACTTCCTGGAGGGCTATGATGGATTTGCGTTATTATACTATTTTAAAAGCCTTGAACCTCAACTATCATTTACCATGTGCTGTCAGATCCGGCTGGCCTCCTTTCTCTCCTTCTTTTCCTTTCATTATCTGGGGAGAGATGTGAAGTTTGCACTTCACCATGGTTTATGGTTTTACAGCAAAATGCTGTTTGAGAGGTGTATTTGTGAGGACTGCATTCAAAAAACCAAATGCTTATGACTGCTTCTGTTCTTGTTGTGTCTGCCTCTGAAGATGCCAGATTCTTAATAACATTTCTGCACATGTATCTACTCCAGACATAAAGCGTGCTGACAAGAAGATGGTGATGAGATAGCATTTAGTGAGGGGAAAGTTGTATTAATTTTTAGAGCCACAAAATAAAGAATGGAGATAAACTGATTCTGAGCTGTTATTAGCTTGCATCTATTACTAGAGCCACATATTATATTGATCAACAGTTACTGAAACTGATTAACCAGTGGCTGATCCTAAATTTTAACTTCATTGAATTCAAAGAAAAATCCTCTGGCACTTCAACCAGCTGATCCACCTTGCAAACCAGAGAGTGGAGCCAAAGCTTTCAGGGCCAAACATGGCATTGCCCAAAAGGGCTCCTGATATTGGTTAGGATCTCCATCAGCTGTCCCCAAGCCCTCGATATATTTGTCCATTCCCAACATCATAGACCTACTACTTCGGAAATCCCAAGTATGCCTACAGATGACCTCACGATTCTTGAGCTTTCCCTCACCTGGGGGAAATTGTCTGGCTCGGGAATCCACTTCCTTTCACTCACCTCCAGGTCTTTCCTGCACGGTGCCGCTACAGTGCTGAGCTTCTCCAGTGTATCAGCAATGCTGAAACCTGATTCACAGCTGCAAGGAGAACAATACGCAAAAAAAAAAAAAAAAAAAGGATTAAAAACATACACAGAGTCAAGCAAACATTTAGCTGAGGTTTTTCTACTGAGTCACATCTAGGGTCAGGAAAATAGTAAATGTTTCCTCTCTCTCTCACTGTATTATATCGTATCCTTCTGCATGCATTTATCTGAGACAGCCACCTCCTCCTCTTTTATCCTTGTCTGTGCCCGGAGCGTCTACTCCCCACCCCTTTTTTCCACCCTTAAAAAAAAAGATTATTTGCTTTCGTTACAATTTTAATGCCACGAGTAAGGAATAGAAAATGAGGCTATTAATTTCCATGCGAAATGAAGCCCATAACGATCACTTCCCTTCACTAAACACACCCATTTCTGCTGCTTGGACTCTGCAGCAGGACCCTCTCCCTAAGGGCCACCCAAACTGTTTACCAAGCTTATTAAATAACACTCCCACTCCCGCTTATTTACTTCTGAAACAATGAAGTTAACACCCATAAGAGCAGGAGGAGCTCAAGTGGTCTCATTAGCTACGTTTTGCTGAGGAAAGAGGTTGCCACACAGTATTTTCTGTGGGATTCTCCATGGACAACCCACTGGCGACTTGGAGGGTTCTGCTCACCCAGGTTTCTGAATACAACTGCTTATTTTAAATGCTCTCTGAGAAAAGACACCTTATACATTACATGCTAAGGTCTCTTTTTGTGTGTGTTCTTTTTTTTTTTTTCCCTAGAGATTTAAATATGCCTTGGAAAACATTTTGAGGATTGCTTGTATGGGCCTTTATAACCAAATACATTCATCAACCAGCCTCCAGGGTAGCAGGCAATGGGAAATACCATGGAGTATTTGCTATTAGGAGTGGAGATCCTAAAGAGCTTTTGAGAAAGCCTGCTTTTAAGAGGCCTCTTTTAAAACAGATCTTGGGCTGCTGTTAAAATTGCATCCTGCAGAAGGGTTTTTCTTTCATAAAGAGTTGGCCTCTGGGCTCTCAGTGCAATTGGAGCCAGATTGCGCCATTGAGGGGAGAGAAATGCAAGTACTGAGAGCAGGAAGAAGGCAAGGGTAAAAAGAAGAGGCAATATTGCTCAACCTGAGGCCGGTTCAGATGGTCCTTGAGGTCTGTACCCTAGGCAAAAGGCATTACACACAAAATTTCACTGGCCGCAGCACTGCATAAAAATAACCATAAATGCATCTTTGTTGCTACCCTGAGTCTCCAGTTTAGGTAGCAGTCCCTAAACCATAATCCTGCTGCTTTGAACTGAGCTAATACAGCGGGGAGAGACAGCGGCTGCAGTGTCCGCATCCCTCCCTGCCTGTGGCACCGACGGAAAGACGGGATGAAACAGCCACCGGTGCCCAGGGACCGGCTACAGGGGGCATTTTTATGAATGTGGGGGTCAAACGTTGCCTTTCGCTGCCTCCAGCATCAAAGGGAAAACACAAGTTTCAGCATTCAGCTTGCTAGATCGCAATCTGAAAAATGATGTTCGGGGTATTTATATCATGTTTGCTCTGTTTACTCATGCAGACAAGTTGTTTCTAGTTTCTCTTTCATAGGGTCATCTGAGTTTAAGGAAATCAAGCGTTCTTCCTTTCCTTTCTTTCACACATCAGCCCAAATAAGGATCAAAGGATGAGCAGTCGGCAAGGAGGAGCTCGTTCTGCTAGTGGGGGATTTGCATACAAGTCCTCAAAGATGTGGCCAGAAGCGGCAAGTGGAAGCACAGTAATGCCTGCTAATTGCTTATTTTGCTGCTGCTTCTTTTTCTTTAAATAAATAAATGAACAAAAGCAAGGGGCTCAAAAGGCCAAAGGCCCAGAAATAACAACTGGCCCTCTGGTGCTAACAGATGTGGCTGCTAGAAAGGACACTGTGGCACCCTTTGAAGAGAAGTGTTGGCTGCTCCTGCTTGCCAACAATCTGATCCCAAGGGATGCTTGCTGGGATAGTGCAGGCTCTGCTCCAGGGACATGTATTTGTTTCCATAGCTCAACTGCCTGCGCATTGGCCATGGGCAAGCCAAGCTCTTAGCATGTCCCCCAGCACTATTCCCACCTTGGAGCAAAGCCAGCTTGGCCACACGGTAGCTCTGGAGCAGGGCACCAGGGCTCGACATTCCCTGGAAAGCCTCCTGACCAGCACAGGAAGGAATTGCTGGCTCAGGCCACCAGGGATGAGAGCGGCGAGAGGAGCAAACAGGGATGGAGCTCAAGCCGGGCATTTGCTTTCAAATCTCCAGCCTCTGGAAAGCCAGAAGGAATCGACTGTGCCATTAAATCATGCACCTCCCCGCAGGAGGTTTGGGCCCGTTGTTTCAGATTGCTTTTCTCGCCCATGCCATTTCTTAGGAGCTTATAATAATGCTTATGTCCAAAAATGAGTTTGAATGACCTACAGCCATTCGCATTACTGCCATTTATACTATAAGTCATGCTACTACTGCTGAAGGGAAACAAACAGCTTTGCCCCAGGGAAAGTGCAGAGTAAATAAATGCTCAGATTTCACTGTGAGATTCAGCCTAACTCCATAATAAAGGTCTGCACAGTAACTTCTGCTGAAGTCCATCCCCTGCAAACCATACACAGCCCTATATGTAAGTGGGTTGGTTGCATGGCCATATCTTCATGGAGATACTGCATCATGCATTACCATCTTGGCCATCCTCAGCAACTGCTCACATGGGAAATGATCCCAGGGCCACACTCACTATTTCTTCAGCTGTGTTTTGTGTGCAATTTAACAGCAATGTTGTGCAGATTGCCAATTTAACTGCTCCTCTAGACCAGAGCTTAACCACTGTGTAGCCTACTGGAAAGGAGAAAAATCAGCATCCAAAAATGGAGGGAAAAGTCAAGGCAATTCAGTCCAAACCTAAATAATACTTGCAACTGTCCTGCCCTCATCTTCTGCCCCTAAGTCCCTCTGACAGTCCAAAGGGGAGACAGGGGGCAGATCAGAAAGACCAGAAAGGTGCCATGGAGATGACGGGATGGATTTGCTCACAACCTCCCAGGAGAATTAAAGCAGGGATATTTTGCACAGAAAGCAATGAAAACAGAACGAGAACGGCCTATTTTCCTACCCCAAGGTGCAGGAGAGCAGATAGGAGCCGAGGGTGTTTCACCACAGGAGCATTGCAGCAGGACTGCCCAGGGCTGGGGGGGAAGGCAGCAGTGGGGTAATGGAAAGGAGGCCTGAGCCATCCCGTACTATAAGCAGCATTAGGAAAATCTCTCATGCAAGACCAAAAAAAAGCCTCCATTCTCAAGGACATAGAAACAGCTGGAGCAGGACATTCTTATTAAAACATGTAAAATACGCATATTCAAAAAAAAAAAAAAAATCAATAACAGGGTTACTCCAGTTACCAGAGCCTCAAGGCTATAGTTACTTAAGTACACAGAATTTACCAAGATTATTTCATTGATACAGCACTTGATCAGTAATTCAATTACCATGCAGAAGCCTACATCAAACAGCTCCACATTCGGAAGATGTCTTTGGCATACTTCCCAAAAGTGAAACTTCATGCATCTTTCATATGGCCGATATAATTAAATTTACGTGTACATGTAGCAGAACAAGCACTTTAGGTAATAGGACATAATCCTAACAGCAACTTTTCCTTCTTTTAAAAAGAGGAAAGAGAGAAAAGGTCTCTATTCTGCAAAAGGAAAGCAAGCTTGGGAGGAGAGAGGACATCCTGATCAAGAAAAGAGGGAAGAAAAGGTACGGAGATGCAGGAGGAAAGGATCCAGCTCCTACTGCCTCCCTCAACATGTGCATCCAGTATATTGCAGCACCATTATGTCAAGCAATAGATTTTCATCCTAGATCTAGTAAACAGAGATTTATTTGATAAATGTTTTATTCTATCAATACTGGCAGTTAGAATTTAATGGGAACATTCTCCATGAAAGTCCTTTCAGCAGAATTATATAATCTTTAATATCAAGCCTTAATTAATGGTTAACACTGCTTAAACTACATTTATCCAATGAGCTAAATCTGCTCTTTCCCTTTCCTTTAGCATTTATTTTCTCTCTTTTTTTTCCCCTGCGAGCCAAAGGGTAAGCAGAGGGTTAACAATAAAGAAAATGTGCATGTAACGCTAATAAAGAACCTCAGTTTTAAAGGCCACACTTGATAAAAATTTACAAGGGCTAAAGCCTTCATAAATTTCACAACCTACTCCACATTTGCAGATTTATATACATAAGTGCCCAGTCATCCACATAGCTGAAGTAATTCCCTACGTACAGTCCCTGTTAGCAGATGACTTGTTCAGTATTGCCTAGGACTACAAAGATAGCTGCAATCATATCTGCTCCCAAATAATTACATGCACTAATGCAGTTGTGGAGCCAACCATTAAGAGCATCCTCTCCTCTGCCTCACTTGCACCAGCCTCTTCACCAAACACAGGCCGAGTTACAAATAAGGATGACAAAATAAGGTGATCTTCCACGCTGAGAAGCTACAGCCTTTTACACACAAATGTCCAGGCTGCTCTGCTCACCGCTGCTTCCCTCGTTTCCCTGTCTAAATTGGGACTGCCCAAACAGGAAACTTCTGTAGTCACACTAGTACTTTTAACCTAAATATATTTAAGTCCATCTTCCTGCTGTAACCTGCCCAAAGGTACCACTAGCCAACGAACGTGCAGTTGTCAGGGGAACAGGCTGGATGCACACTCCACTTTTATTTTCCAGGGGTCTTTGACAATATTAAATGCAGCATTTTGGAGTCACACTTCAATATATGCCAGTGCAGTGCTCTCCTCTAGGCAAATCCATCGTGGGCTGTAAAGGCAACAGAGCAAAGCTCCTAAGATTCAGACCCAAGCAGTGCCACCGTGACTCCAAACAAATGCTGGTGGGTCTCACACACAGCAGGTTCTTCGGGTGAATGTGTAAGAAATGCTGCAGAAAAGCCCATTGCTACCCATACAAAAAAAAAAACAAATTCTTCTCTAAATCTTGCTGTGAGCTTGGTAGCTGAGGTATCTCAAGGCACTAGGGTCTTCCAGGTAACAAGGAGGCTGGATTTCTAGTCAGTGAGTTTAAACCCTCCACTTTTCCTTTGTGTTCTCCTATAATCTCCAGGCAAAATGCTTGGTGTGCCCTTGTGCTAGGGAAACATGGGAGATATTGCTGAGAAGAGCAAGGATTCCAGACTGCCAAAACCTTACAATTTTTGCTAAATAAAACAAGTAAAATCATCTAATATTATGCATCTGCATCTGTAGAATGGGTGTAACTGATCCTTAATGGACATAATCCTACCAAGTAGCCTGCTCTACCACTGAAGCTCATTTGTCTATAACCGAGACCATGTGGCTAATATGTGCCATGCACTATTTACATGTCCAACACAATTTGTGAGAGGATTACTGCAAAATTTCCCTCACATTTAATTCAGCCTTCTCTATTAAAATGCTGCTTTCAGGGGACTCTTCCCTCTCAGCTCTTAAGCAGGGTGTTTCTTCTTCAGTGCTGTTCTAGCTACTAGAAAGGCAATTATGAACATTAGCAGGGCTTGCAAGCATGACCCCCGTGTCACTTCTGCTCTTTTACTTTGCAAGGACCTGGTTCACACTGCGCCTATGCTGCCTCCCAAGCAGCCCTGGGGACACTAAAATCCAGCAGATACAACAGTGAAGTGACAAGAGCCGCATCTTCTTTCAAGTTCACAGGGCAAGAGCTAAGTCAGCGGCGCAAGCTCGCAGAGCGTTGCTGGCCAACGTGGGCAACGTCCTCATTGAACTGGTGATTGCCTTTAAGTCTCTTGCTCTCGGAGAGAGCTAATCACAGGCCCAAGGGGTTGCATGGTCCAGCAGGCAAAGCACTACAATGAGGAGCGGGTAATGTGTGACCTAAATGGAGAATTTTATCCCTTCCATCTGCTGTCTACGTAGCCCACACTTACCAGAAAAATGGGATATCTGAATCCAAATCTCACCAGAAAAGACCAGAAAATGGAAAGTGTGTTATCTGCGCTGTCCTGTGGCTTGCAGCTCACCCTGTGCAACGCCTGGGGCAGCAAACTGGAGAAAGGAGCTTGCAGCAGTCCAGGTGTTGGAGCAGGGAACGGGAGTCAGCAGGAATTGTGCACACTGACAGGGCCCTGGTGCAACTGGGAATGCAATTAAAGCTTTATTTCTCCCTTAACCAGGGAGATCTCCAGCATGGTAGGAGGAGCCTGACCAGATAAGTGAGGGGACACAGATGGCGTCACTGATAGTGCTACTTGCCAAACCCAACTGCTGCAATAAAATATTGCCTGTGTTTTTGGGAGCGGGCAGTAGTGCAAATGAAAGTACCTGGTAAAAAGTCCCAGACATATGAGGTGATATTTCACCTGCTCGTGCAGCCGATGCTCAGACACACCGGTTGCCTGGGTCAAGGCAGCGCTCCTGTCCCTCAGCACTGCAGCCGCCAACCTCCAGCAGACACCTCATTCAGCAGGTATTCAGCAACAGGCTCTGGGCTGCTGCTGCTGCTGAGTGTGCAATAAATAACCGTGTGGTTCTTCCCATGCATGAAGGTCTTTTCCAACCATAATGATTCTACGATTAGCAGCAAAGACCACTTACAGAACCAGCAGCTCCAGGAACTCATAGGGCCGCGCTGGCTGTGTCCCCTGTTGGTCCCTGCCGCCCTGCGTCCTGCGCCGTGCTGCGACCCGGGTGTCCTCCATCGCACTGCACCCCTGGGACAATGCAGGGAGAAGTCTGCAAAGGGCCATCCCCCGTGGCACTGACGCGCTGGCCTCAACACGGAGAGCGTCCCCAGCCGTGCCACTGCCAGCTAAGGGCCAGCTATTGCCATGTGTACTGCTTGCGAGGGAGCAGGGAGGTTTTACTCGGGGACAGATGCAGCATTCCCAGGTTTGGGCTGTAATTTATTCGGAGACTGGGCAGAACCCTATGGAAAACATACTGCGTGTTTTGCAAAGCTGCTCATTTCAGCATTCGAAAAATTAAAACAGAAGAAAGGGAGAAAGAGGGAAGATGACTAGGGCCTAAAGGGATGAATATTCCTGCACCTTCAGGGCTGCAGCACCTGAGCACAGGGCCTGAGCTCCCCTCTCACCCATCCCCTCTGCATTTGAAAAGGACGCAAATTTCTCAGGAAAACATTTCTGGAATTTCATTGCTAGGTACCACACAAAGAAGCGATCTCAGCACCTTGCTTCCAGAAAACAGGTGACTTCCCTAAAATTGTAATAATAATCTTGAATTGTCAGTCCACAGCTGTGTTTGCAGAAAAATATCAACCCAAGCAATTAAAGTCTGGCAAAATTAAAAGCAACTGAAAACAGACTTGTGTGTTCCAGAGAACCTCAGCACAAGAAAGTGCCATTGGATGCGCTGCGGTGACTCACGCACAGCTGCCCACACCCTTCCTCACGTCCTGCACAGTGACCAGAGCTGCTTGGCTTAAGCAAAATATCCACCTCGTCACCTATTTGCAGCAGTCTCATTTAGCAATGAAAGTAATCCAATACCTTTATGGCAGGACGTGCCATCTCCAAACCGCGGTGTGCCCAGGACAGGAGAGGAGCCACGAGGGAGGGGAGGCAGTTACGCAGCAGGCAGTGATGCTTCCTCTTCCTCCTCCTCCTCTGTTCCATGGCGACGGAGAAGCACTAAACAAAAGCGGCAGCCAAGGACGATGTGCTTGGAACTGCCAAGCAACCACCTTTACCCCGCTGCCTTTCCCTGCCACCTCCATAAAAAGCAGGAGCCAAATCCTTGGTGGGCTTGCTGCGGTGCTGTTCCTCCCTCATGGGGTCCTGCAGGACCAGAGATCTGTGTTTTGTTTCAAACAAGTTCTCAAATTTGTTGAAATTCTCAACTCTCAAAAGGTGATTCTCTGAAATCATCTCCCCCCGCATTTTAGCCAGTTTTAATTGTGAATGATGGACTGGTATTGAGCTAGGGAAAATGTGGAATAAACACAAGGAAAATCTTCCTGAAAAAATAAATAAATAAATAAATAAATAAATAGGTCCCAATGGGGCTACATAGCTGTCCTGCAAGGGAATAGGAAAAGTGCTGCTTCACAAGTTTAAAACTACAGCAAAAAATACTCATCAGCAATGGCAAAAACACCCCAGTGACACACAGAGAAATTCCAAGTACTGGTTTCAAAGGGGAAACCAAGAGCCAGATTGACTTTTACTTCCACATCATCTGAATTTCACCACATCAGGAAAGTTCACTTTTTTCCCCACCGTGTATTTCCAAAGGTACGTTAAGACACAACTAAAAATGAACAGAACCTGGCCAATACTCCAGATGACTTCAGAGAACTTCCCTGAAGAGAAAAGTCTGTGGAATCACTTCGATTTTTCTATTTGTTTTTAAAAACTCCTGCAGAAGTTTTAAAATCTTCTTGATTTGTGGTCAAATATCTTCCATGCTTTTGATTTTGGTATAACCACCAAAGAACGAACGTGGGACTCTGCCAAGAATCCAGTACAAGCTCTTGGCCTCTTGTGCTTTCTAACACAGGGATATTTCTAACATTTGCTACCTTTTCTGATGAATGAACTGCTCCCTTTTAACTCGATCTCTTCTTTTAAGATCTTTATCGCCTCTGAGCTGCATATTAATAGGACAAGATGCCACTACATGTCACAGCACTTGAAAATAGCGTCGGCACATTTCATCCTGAGAGCTTTCTTCGCTTTAAGAGGTGGCATTGGTTATAATCCAGGAAAACAACGCACGGATGGCGGAAACGGATCGATACTTTCCTAGAGGCCCGCGAGTGGCCTCATGTCACTAATCCCATCAGGCCGCCTCTCCTCGCTGTCATCTGGGAATGAGGACCTGCAAATGCAGCTCCGTGGCCGCAGCGGCAGCGAGTCCGGCTGCAGGGACGTCAAGGAAGCGCCGCTGCTCCGCTGGCTGCAAGGACGACGTTCCCCAGGGGGACGGTGTCTCCTCTAATGGAGCAGGACAGCTAATTGATCATGGCGGGGTGTTGGAGGCTGCAGCAATGGAAACGCCTGTCTCTGTCACCCAGGAGTACGTGGCGCTTAACAGAGATGCTCCAAGGACAGCCTAGTGATTCTGGGGACGTGACCTCCTCTGCACAGACCTTTCTGAACAGGTTTTTCCTCATTTCCAGAGCAAATGTTCAAAACCAGCTTCCAGCCAGCACAAAATCCTAGTACTTAGCCGTGCATCTCCCCAGGCCAGCCGTTCCCTTGGGACCCTTCCTTCCCAGGTCGCCTCTAGCACAAGCGGATGATTTCAATTTCATTAAAAAGCTGCAGACTCCCACCAGCCGGTCTCATGTCCTCGAGCCGAGGCAAAGAAGTGCCTGAACCACAGGATGTGGGAAGCGGGGGCCATGCTGAGTTGCCTCACAGGCTAGGGATACTTTAGAAAGGCCACTGAATAAGTCATATACACAATGCTGTGGAACAAGGTTTTTATGTCAGTCACATCTCAAAACCCACAGAAAGCAATTCTGCTTCCAGGTACCAAACATAACCCTCCCAGCACAGGTGTCAGCACACATCCATGTACTTCTAAGGCTCTGGAATAATCCTACATCTTATGAGTCACATACAGTCACCCCTTATGAGTCAACCCTATTGTTTCTAAGCACCATCCCCAGGCTTTTTTGTGAGGCTATAAAAAGGGAAACAAGTTCCCACTGCCGCTCTTGCCTGTCCCCCCCAGCTGAAATAATTGAGCCTTCACTTCAGGAAAGAGACCCAGGGCTTTCCTTCGGTCATTAAGAATGAAATATCTTCCTGCATTGGCCATAGTGGGGCCTTAACCAAGCTAAAGGTGAACCAGAAAATACATTTTGCTTTAATAAAAGTTTAACCTGCTTGAAGCATCTGTGTCCCTTGCCAGGTGAAATACCCAGTCCCCAGCAGCCATGTAGCTCCAGATGAGATGACAAGCAAGGCTGGGCAGGAAAAGTGGGCACGGTGAGCACAGGTGATCAGGAGACAGATGTATAACAGTTCAGCGAGCAAGGACAACGCAGAAACATCCCAAACGCGCATGAGGACAGGTCCAGATCGTCCATGAGTGAAGACTCAGCCTACAGACTGTTTTGCCTGCTTCTAGCCAGGGTACTCTGATCCCAGGCTCCCCCTGAGGCCTTGGCTGTTACCTCACACGCAGGCTGCCCTCAGCAAGCCACTGCGGGCTTCTCCCCAGGAGGACTGTTTGCTCCTGTTCCTCTTTGCATCCTCAGCAGGCTGCTCGCCCCATCTCTTCTGCCTGCCCTTCCCATACCTATTGCTAGGGATCGACATCCACAGATACTGATCCCTACCAATAGGCATCGATATCTCTCAATTTCAAGAGGAATCAATGCCTATTTATACCAATACAAATCAACAGTCACCAATAATTACTGATATTGACCCCTGCTGATAACCAGCAATAGCTCTTGATCTGACTAGCACCTCTACCTTTTGCTTTCAGAGCAATTTTTCTCTTGTAGGCATCAGCAGCTATTAACACTGACCGCTCTCAAAATCAAGATCCCTTGATTAATTTAGATTTCCATACATATGGCTACGGAATGATATCTATAGATAAACATCTTTACTGATAGGCATCAATACGTCTCAGTTTGGATAGATACCTATATTTTTGGTGTCAGGCCAATTCTGGTATTGGTAGACATCAACCAATACCAACATCGACACTTTCTGATATCGGAGGAATCGAAGGAATATCCTGATTGCTCATTTCCTTACCTAGCCATAGAGATCACTATCAAAACGTAATGATAACTATCAATAGATATTGACATCAATACACGCTGATAACTATCAATACTTACTGATGACAATCCCTATCAATAGACATTGATACTTGTTGATCTCAAGAGGAATTTATAGCTTTCGGTCATGGACTGGGCAGTGGGGTGCTATCTTTAAGCAGGTGTGTTCAGGGAAGTAGTGTGGACCTCCTGTACACCTGAAATTTCCTGTGACAATACTAGAAAACTCATCTCAGAGCCAGGGAAGCTCTCCAGCCTTGCTCTGAAACGGTCACCTGTGCAGACTGTGAATTTTTCCCCCTTAATTGTAATAAGGAAGCCCCAGCACCCACAGCACTCACTTTTTTTTTTTTTTTTTTTTTTTTTCATGTGAATAATGAAGCAGTTGCAAGCAAACGCTGCCTCAAGTCACGTACCTTGCCCCCTTTGTTTCCTGTTAGGTTATTACGACAGCTCCATTAGTTTGGGATCCTGCTAGATAAACAAGTGAAAATGCCTCATTTTTTTTGAATTTGCCTCATTCTCCCTGGGCTTCCCAGCACCACCACGGCCTCCCTGCGGCTCCGCTGTTACTGACCTGGAAGCCGCTACCGCAAGGGCTGATGATGCTGCAGTGCTGCCAGCAAAGGACACCGGGATCACAGCACTGACAATCCCGGCTCAGCTCCCGGAGGAGAAACAGGGCTCCCAGTGGTCTGGAAAACACTCACATATGCTGCAGTCATTAGCGAATGTGCTGAGCGGCAAGGGACACCGGCACGGCCGCTTTGCCAGACCAAGGTTGTCACCTGGTGGCACCACGGAGGCCGCAGCCATCTGGGGCAGCCCGTGGCCAGCCAAGCTCCGGAGCGATGGGCACGGGGCCATGCCTTGAAAAGCTGGTGTTCTGCAAAACCACGTGAAAACGGGGCCGTGCAGAGCGTGCCCGGCAGAAGCGCTTCCTCACGGGGAACGGGGCTGATGATGCCCTTGTAAATGACAAATCTCATTAGGAGGAACAGCTCTCATGCCTTTAACCTCGCTTCTCCTTCCCCGCTGCACCTCTTCCTGCACCTCGCTGCCACTCACTGGAATATTTAGACAAAACACTGTGGAAAAAGGACTGCTTTCCTCTCCTCTTGGCTTCTCTGGCAATTAGCTAAGCTGAAAGCCAGCATACTTTAAATGGTATAAATGAACCTGGGGATCAGTTGGTTGCTTCCTCCTGAATGAACATGAAAACATAGTAGAAGGATGAATTTTGGTGCTACACTGTGACACTGTCATAGCTCTTCATATCTTTATTTCATATTTTCCTGCCTTGCATCGACTTTAAACTTCTGAAAAGCACAAAGGAGGACAGGGAAAGGGAAAAAATGTAAGAATTCGGTGTCATTTTTACAACATATTTAATGAGTGATTTTTTTTTTTCTTGCTCTTTTCTTGCTGGGCAGATTGCTTGAAAAAAAAAATATAAGGCCATTTTTCAGAATAAAACACAGATGTTTTTCCATCATGTTCCCAGGATTACCCAAGAGGTGTGGACAACTGACACCTCAGACATCACCTTCAAAACTGATCCATGCTTAATCAGCAAAAAAATTGCCATTAGTGGGCTTCAGAGGAACCCGACTGTATATAACTGGAATTTCCATCTCTAATGGACACATAGCTCACAGAGGACAACCTTCATCTGTCCCTGTCCATAAGGAAAGTATGGCTTATGTGCTCCACAAGACTCAGATCTGGGATTCTGAGAGGTGTTTCCTCACAGGGCTTCAAACAAATGAGTTCGTTTCATTCCATCTCAGCTCCGAGTCATGACCTGAATACAACATGTCCTCTCCTTGCTCATCATCTGCTACCTCTGCTCATGACACAGTTCTTCAAGACAGGAAAACTACTGCATCTCACCTATGCTTCTACCAAACTCGCAGGGCATTGCTTTGATGGAAACTGATGGCCTGCTGGAAACACCACTGATGGCAACAGCACTCCCAGCCCTCACGTTCTACATTTCTACACCAGGGAGTTCCTCCTGGTGCTCTCAACAAGAGCATGATGCCCAGACACTGCCTGGGTATCCCAGTCCCAGCTTAGGTCAGCTGCTCCTCCCTGCCAGGCACTTGCTTTGTGACATTAGCTCTCTGACCACAAAGCTACACAGCTGTATGTGTCTGCATATACATGTATACATATATACGTATGTGTGTGTGCATGTGTGTTTATATACAATTATATATGTATATTTTTATCAGCTCTCAACAGAGGATCGTTTGGCTCTGCATTCTTTATCAACTAATAACTAACAGCCAGAGTTTGTTTTGGGGACAAAAGGATTTGGGATTCATTCTTCTAGCAGAGTGACTTGAAGCAGTGGAGAATATGTTTGACAGTCCCGGCACACACGTCGTTCTGGGGAGAAAACGCAATCTGCCAATGCCCGACCGCTTGTGCGGACAAACACACTTCATCATAATTCTGTCAACAAAATGCTAACTTGCTTAAATTATTCTTCCAACAAAACAAATTAAAATGCTTTTGTCCACAAAATAGATTTAAATGTTTAGGCAAGTCTTGTAAATACTACAGCCTGTTAGCTTAACATGTGCAACTAAAACATACAGCTTACTTGAATCAGCAGTTCCTGTGCACCAGGCTGGGATGGTCCTCAGTCTTTCAGCTCTTCCCTCCGGTGCAAGGTCAACCTGGAAAGATCAGTCAGCTGGCAGGCAACACAAACCACTGAACCAGGACCATGCAATTGACTTTTTTCCCTATTTTTACTTAATCACAAGTGACTGGAAAGAAGAATTTGACATAATAAACATGGCAAGCCTAAACAAATCAGTTAGTTCCTCTGAATAAGAATGGCTTCATTCTCTGATGTGAAGCCTGACATCGACTTTCCATGACAAGCCTTCAGATTAAATAGCAATTTAATGAGGGACTACAGCTAAAATACCTTAGTAGGCTTTATATTAAGAACGCAAAAGTGTAATCACGGTGCTTTCAGGTATTATGTGTCTAAAGTTCATTACACCTATGAAGAAATTTCCTTCTGCCGGTTCTGCGTTGCTCCAAATTCAAGCTTAATTTCCAGGGAATTCAGCTGCTCCCTCTCCCATCTCTTCTACACACGTACAAGGTCCCACTGCAGCTGCTGGAGAGGCCAGGGATGGCTCACATAGAGGCACCAACCCAAATTTTCATGATCATGAGGATGCCCCTCCTGAGAGCAAACCTCCCTGAGCTAAAACAAGCCTGTTAAACAGGTTTGCAAGAGTCCCTTCAGCTGCCGGACCGAGCCCTGCCTGCACTGCTGCTCTGCTGCATTTTAGTAATAAAGGAACACAGAGATAGCTGGGCTTGTGTCTGTAGTACTGTCAGTCAAGGAATTTGGCAGGCCGCTGGAAATACAAAACTCTTAAATCTGTTTTTTCAATATTCTTCCATTAGTATAAATAGGCTTTTTGTCTTCTTTTAGGGGGGTAGTGTGGTTACAATGGAGTTCATTTCCAGGTGTGTGGAAAGTGTACAGTAACAGGAGAAAAATACCATATTAATATTTAATATAACACTTTTTATGAGCATGAAAAGAATAAAAACCATTCAAATGCAAATGCAGCCTGCAAGGAAGGATAAAGTTTTATGTTTTTCCAGTAATGTCTTCATTTTGCTGAAGACCGCCTTGGTCTCGAGCGAGCTAAGAGCGCCAATGTGCGTGCAGCTCCAGGCACTGAAAAGCTGCCTCTGGCCAAAGTCCTACGCTCTATTTGAGATGCTTTTGCAATGCTGTCTTGTCACAGCATTCTTGGAAATACAGTGGGTTTATTAATCCCTTTAGAGCCACATGCTGTAGCCCCAAAGGGACGAAGCCTCTCCTACCTTCTAAGGCTTGAACGGAGCAGCCCAAACCATGGGTTGCTTGCTACAGATCTTCTGGGCAATATTTTTTTTTCTTCCTGTGAAATGCTTTGAATAGACCAAGGACCACAAAATGGCCTGGCCTGGGATTTTTGGTGGAGTTTCTGTACATCAGATACCCGTCTCCTGAATTTCAGTGGATTCTAGGTCTCTAACCACTATGAAGCTCTTTTGACATTAATACATTTTGTTATCCATGTCTCAAGCACAGCATAATAGTTACCAACTGGAGAAGCTTGAAAGTGTCATCCAAGTATCTGCAAATAAACATAAGAGTCAGTCTAGCTAGAAGTTTTGCCAGCAAAATAGCAGAGGTGGGAAGGAGGTAAAATACGGGTATATTTTATTTGGAGTCATTTCTGCCCGTCCTGAAATTATTCTCCATCTACCCCAATGTGTACAGGGCAAGACAGGCCAAGGCCATGTCACTGAATCTGCTTAAGCAGGTTAACAATTAATTTATACATACATACATATATACACACACACACACACACACACACACACACACACAAATCTGCAAACCTCCTCGAGCCTCCCCTTGCCTCCTCTCAGCAGGACAACCTGTGGAGGCTGCAACACTTGCAGGAGCCTGAGATGAGACAGCAATAGTTCAGACAAGGACAGTGAGCAAGAACAGGGACAGCAAAGCAAAGGGGGAGTAGAAAGCTTCTCTGCTTGTTCTTTAACTTGGATATCTCGGACTCTCCAGCACCCTAACCCAGGAAATCCCCTCTCTGAAGAAGAGTGTAGGAGGACATAAATAAATGGAAATTCATATGTAAATAAACATCCAAATATACAGGAGGAAGGGAGGGGAGGGAAAGCAGCGATTCATTATTGTGGCTCACATATCATTATGCATTCATAAATTCCAAGGCAATATATTTTTCTTCATTGCTTGGATAATAAATCATCATTCGATTACAAAAGGGGAGTACCTGGATAGGACAGCAGCCTCTTCTGAAAAACACTCCTGGCAGATGAATGACAGGAAAATTTATGGTGATTTCAGTTGCCTGACTGTCCTGCCTCCAGGAGAGAAGACGGTGCCAATATCTAAACCTTTCCTGACAATTCATAGAGCAGACACTGTCCTTGATGGAGTGAGGTTTTTAGACCTCCCTTGGCTTGGTTTTCATTATCCCTCCTTTGGCAGCTTGAAGAATACCTATTAGCAGTGCAAAAGGGTTAGAAAAGAGCCATCCAAGTTGCTACTGAGCCTGAGCTAGCAGGTCTGTCTCCAGGATCTGTGAAAAATGTACAGCTGTGTTCCTCAGTTAGCTGGAGTTGTCCAATCAATCAAAGAGATCCTTCAAGGGTCACTGGTATTCATAAGAGCATAGAGTTTTCACGAGAATAAAAAGCTCATCCAGTCTAACAATTCTTTGCCTTCTTCTAGTTTATCTTCATTTCATTTTCCAGGCTTTTTTTTTTTTTTTTTTTTTTTTTTTTTACCAACCCTTAATTTCCTCCCTCCTCTATACACAAAGCTATTTGCCTCTTCCTTTCAGTTTGTATTTTTGATTCATTCTTCATTTTTCTCCCATTAGACTTGTAGCTAAGTGTGAGCCTGCAATACAGCAGAAAGCCTGGCCACCCAGGCAAACTGTCCGCAGCTGAGGAAGGACAGCTGAAGCAAAGTGCGTTGCAGAAGAGCTTCTCCTCGCTGCAATATGGGCAGATGGGCAGATACCTGGAAGGCAATGGACCCAAAGCCAAAGCCACCAAGTCTAAAGTCCCACTTTGTCAAAGGGTAATTCATCTGGCACCTGAACAGGGACATATTTCCTCCGAGAGGAGCAAGGCTTAGAAATATGTTGATTTTAATCTGAAAATTGCCTGCTGTAAGTTTGGGGGCAAATTTTGTCCCTGGGTTGAGCTTTGCACTTTTGCACTGCCTTGTCTGCCAAAAAAGCACACATGCAGCCTGAGTCAGTTGGCCCTTTTAGAGGAAAGGGTTCCTTCTAACATCAGGAGAAGGAGGCACATGGGCTAGGATTTATGTCAGCAAAGATGAGACACCTACCTTTGAATTAGGCATGTAGAGCCTCCTGTTCTGGTGGTAGGGAGAAAATGCACATTCCACCACCTCCTCCTAGCGCAGCCATCTGAAACGGGTCAGGTGAATCATGCTCTGGGAATGCCTATTTCCTAGCAGTGATTATAAAGAAAGTCTACATGAGTGGCTCATCTGCTACCCCCTGAAGTTAGGTAGAAGGAATCGGGTACACAGCTTGGAAAACATAAAGAAAAGGCCTTATTCTCTCAATAATTTCCAGTTTTTGGTGGCAATTCAAAGCTACAGAGAGGCAGAATAAGCAAGTTTGGTGTCCCAGCTTTCTGCCTGGGAGGTGCTCTGCCTCCTGTTCTCACTGGCCAGATTTAAAGAACTGCACAAGGTACCAAGCAGCAAAGAGTCAAGCTCAATCACATTAGTTATCTATCCATAGCATTCAAGACCTCCTAGAAGTGCCCTACACAAAGCAACTGGAATGTTTTCCAGTGGAATCTTCCAAGAATACCATTATAAAGTACAGTTTGTCAGTGGTTAAAAGGAAAGACATTTGAGCAATAAGTGCAGAATGGTTACTCCATCAATGACACGAGCACAAAGCTCTGATGGCTCACATCAGTCTTGGAAAAATCTCAGTCTCCCTGTTGTGCTGCTACAGGGGGAAATGTTCTCCACAGACCATTTCACTCACCATTCCTGCAGTATTTGCTCCATAAGCTTAACATTCATAATCCCATTGAAACATGAGAAAGTTATGTTGACTTACCCCCGCCAAAAGCTTTGTATCAAACCTCTGTTCAGAGATGCATTTCTCCAGGCTGGTTGCATCGGCAGGCCTTGAAAGACAAATAAGATCTCAGCCTTTACCATGTTGCACTGTGGACAGTCCTTGAAATCTGCATTCCCTGGATGCCAAGCCCTGTCAGAACTGAAGAGCAGCATTTTACACCTGGCCCTTCTGCAACTGCATATAGCTCAAGGGTATTTATTCCTCTGCCCTCATCCAAAGATGAAATCTCTTCTGTGGAATAAACAAACCTTTTCTATAGCTCTCCATTACAGCATCATTTGGCAGGGCTAAAAGGCAAGTATGTTTCACACTTGATGTAGAAAAATATCTGGTTTGAGTTTTCACCTAGTCATGATTCATCAGCGGATAGAGATCTCATCTCGGACGCCCCAGGGCCTCAGCTAAACACTGTAATGTAACAGATTTTATTAGCAGTTTCAGGAAGGTAATCTAACACTAGATTAGCATTAAATGGTCCAGCAAAGTAGACGTATGAAGGCATCTGTAAACATCCTCCAGTAGCCTTAATAGAAAGAATATTTGCTTTTTAGGCCAAGAGTATTTTATTTAGATGCTCTAAGACACTGATTTGCTTTGTATATGAACTGCTGAGTGATTAATGGTTCCTCATCATGGTGATCGATCCTCATCAAAGCTAAAACAACTTGAAATATTGTATCACCCGCCAATAGATGGCTGGATAAAGCTAAATTGTAAAATGATCATTGCATTTCAGTCGCTTGCTGAATACATGGATTCCCTGATAGGAGAAATGTGATCAGGAAATAATCTGCTACTAAGAAGGCAACTCGAATCCCCTTCAGGGAACAGGCTGCAAGTGTACAGCAGAGAGGATGATATATTAGCATTTCAAGAGGAGTCTGAAATCAGTGCGGAGCAGGCCACCGAGGAATAGCTAAAATTGCTTTATCTTTATCTGTTAATATTTCTGGGAAAATTGCAGTATTGGGAAATTGCAGAAAGACCAAGCACCTCGCTTATATTGAATTGGATCTGCGACTGTGCTGGACCTATTCAGAGCCTGCAATATGCAATATTCCCGAATTAAAAGTAGGAATTTCAGGCCAGAATAGGACTTCCTTAGCAATGCTACTTGTAAGTCTTAGGGTGAAAAGAGACTAAAAGGTCAATGTTTTTAAAGGTAGCCAGTATATTCCAGTGGTGCCTGCAGACTTCTTACGGTGGCATAATTTTCTGAAGGAGCCTCTGCCGTTTCCCTAACATCTCTTTGAAGGATTGAATGCCCTGAGCAACTTTGTCAAACACTGCCCCCAAAGTCTTTTCCTTTTCATGTTTAATGTTTCCTTCGCATGACATCTCAGGAGTTTTGCCCATGAAAACAGACTAAATACTTGCAAAGATCTGCAGTTGTTCAGAAAACGAGCAGTTTCAGTGATATTATATGTGTGATAAAATACCACATAATAGAGAAGTTTAGGATAGCAAACAAATGAGCTTAAGCAACTTTCTAACAAGCTCAAATGATTTATAGCTTCTTGAGCTCTTGAGACCAATTCGCAACTCTGATGACTTTCTGCTGTAGGCATAGTTAATAAAACTGGAATTTCTAATCTTGGGTTTTCCCCAAAAGGATGTTTCAACTAATCAAAACAGCCAGTTGGTATTCCAATGAATGTGCGATTGAGGGCTGTAAACACCTGCACGGTAACAGGCAGGCTAAAGTGACACTGAGCGACCTGAAAATGGTATCAGAAACAGGCACCAAACCCAACCCGTTCATTTCTAAGGGAAAGGTGTGTTCTAATCACCTGGCATATGTGTCTTGGAGCACCCTGGAAAAGCATCCAGGATAACCCAAGGCTTTCCTACCACCTTCCTTCCTCATGGCACATGCAGCAGCTCCCTCTGCCTCCCGTGCTCCCCACCTCTCCCTAAACAAACAATGATTTATTATTTTGGCGCTGAAAAGCTGCAGCAGCAGATGAATGGAAATGGTGAAAACTGTAGCCACTTTGCCTAGCAATTACACGTGTGACAGTTCCATTTATCTATTAGTCCAGTGGCTTAATTTACATCCCCACTTAATGGTTAATTGGGGAATTGCACTTTTCTGCAAAGACAGCCAGGGTTTGACCAAGTATCTTGAAACAAAGAGCCTCTTCTAGTAAATACCTCAGCAATTAATTACACAGCCAAAATAGCCAGCAGCAACCAAGGATAGGGAAGAGAAGGGAAAAAAACCCACAGTATTTCCATGTGGAAATTAAATAAGCAGCCTGGTAAGATGTAGATGAAGTAGCTGCTGTGCACAGAATACCATGATCCACCTCCCACGCCAGCAGGAGGTGTGAGGATGCAGCCCGCATTGCATAACACCACTATCTACATTTAAATGCTATAAGGCTGGCTGAAATGGGCTGAAAAACCCCGGAGGAGATTTAATATTTGTTCTTTTTGTTTGTACTTTCTTTTTGCTCCTTAGAATTCAACTGGGTTTTAAAGTTTTTCTCTTTAGTTGGCAGAGTATAGCATTTGCTAAAATAAAACCAAAACAAAAAGAAAAAAAAACAAACAGTATTTACAGGACTTTAGGAGAAGGCGATTTAAAACAATTATGAGAATGCCGATGAAAATTAATCACAAGAGACGGCATGGTGAGAGGAGTAAAAAGATGATTTACAACTCTGCAGCGCAGAAGCAATTCACACATGGAGCAAAACTTTGGTCAGCCTTACATCAGGTCAGGGATTTCCTGATTGCACTTTGCTTTTGTCAGCAAACGCTGACCCTCTGCAAATGCCTCTGCTACTTACTGCTGAAAGCTTGGACAGGGTTTATTTCTGGCTGGATTCCTCCAGTCCTCAACGAAAAACCTGGTGCAATCGTGAAGAGCAGCGGCAGAGCGAGCCTGGTGAGCAGTGAGCACTTGCCTGTTGTGGGAGAGCCCGTTCTGACCCAAGCAGAGCCAAAATGTGAGTTTTGGTGCGTGGCATCTAGGCAAAGGGCTCTGATCCCTCCTGGCTGTGGGCCCCTGCTGAGGGCACACTTGAAAAGCCACGACACTGCTCTCCAGGTGTCACAAGGAGCACAGTCGGTCACAAGGAAGGGGGGAACAGCCGCCCACGTCAAGGCTGACTTGACCTAATGCTGGGGACAGTCCTGCCCCCTGGGAGGTCCGCAGACCCTCTGTTCTTCCTGAGACACCGCGAAGACGAAGAGTGCACTGAAACAACACCTGGGTTAGCAGGAAACGTGTTGACATGATTTCATAAAAATGAAATTCCTGATACAATCCAGAGAGCTGGTCGCTTCTGGGACCACCCACGCTTTATATATTACTGAGAGGCAACTTCAAAATGAGAACCAGGGTCTTGAGGGGTGGCCTGGCACAAGGAGGCAGTAGGAACAACAAACCTCTCTTTGAAAGCCCAATAGTCATTTCTACACAAAACAAAACTTGGCCAGCTGACAAAGCTCTGGAAGTTGTACTGCAAAATCAAAGCCACCTCTTCTCCGGAACACGAATAACAGAAGCACATTTTTTTAAATTTTTTTAATCTTAAAATGCACAGTCCTCCAGTGTTACCCACACTACTCTCCTTCTGCACTAACGAAAAGGGTAACTCTTGCTAGATGGCATACCCCTTTTCTGCATGGTTCATGTTCTCCCTTGTTTACCTAAGGAGATATTGTAGCTATACAAAAATATAATTTCCTCGCCTCCAACAGAAACTTGTAAGTTGAGAAAAACATTTACAGAAAATATTGAAATCATACCGCCCAGATGCTCTCTCACGGATTTGACAGACATCATCTGAGATAGGATCAGCTAGAACAGAATTATCAGACAAATGTTGGCAACAAACGGGAAATAAATTCAATCTTAAATAATCTAATATTCAGATGTTTTCTTTGGAGCTGAGTATTCAAAAACAAAGATGATCATTTATTAAGTGTGTTATAGACTTCCTCAGCTATAAACCACTAGGCAGCAGATACCACTTCACATTTTGTCTTGAGAAAACTCACACCAACTAAAAAATGACACTTCTTGTGTTCCTGGGAGTGGGGGAGGCAGCTGGCTCACTCCTAATCCTCACCAACAAAAGTGCCTAATCACATGACTGAGCACCGAACCTCGGCTCCAAGGGCTCTGTCTTCTGCTGCTAGTTTCTGAAAGCACAAGGAAGATCTCCCCCAAGTGGGATTTGCATCACTAATTATTATGGAATAATTAGGAACAACAGATGCAAACTTCTGAACTCACTGAGCCTGGTGAAATTCCCCGGAGCTCAGAGTTTTGGAAATGCTGAGATTTTAATTTTGATTTGTGCGGGCACTGGACTGCTCTCACTGAGACCCAGAGGATGATACCAGACTTACAAGAACGCACCACTGCAACACACAGCTACCCTGACCTACCTAAGCAGTCAGAGTTAATGCATCTCTCCTGATGGCTTTATAATTTAATATTTTAATGGAGACTTCCCACGTGTCAATAACAGGCTTTCGCAGGCTAATAAATGATGTAATATTCTTCTAAAATACATTTCAAATGATTTTTAAGAGTGATTTTTTTTTTCAATGCGGTTAGAGAGTAATGGAAGATTTTTTAAAAAGAACAAGGTCCTTTTGTAAGTTAAGGAAGACCTGCCAAAAGTGAGTTTTCCTATGCTTGGGAAAACTCTACTACCTTAAGGAGGTCTTACAAACAGGAACATCATTTAAAGATTTGAATGGTTGCTTTGGAATATTTAATTAGAGAAGTATTTCTAGACTGAGATGCTGGTTGACACCTATAAATGGTGTCATTATAGGTATGTCACCTATAAAAGGTGATGATGTCCAGAAAGGATCATATGAGCAATCATCACATGTCTCTTGAACAGTGCTTCCAATATGAAGATTAATTTCAGGAATCATTTTCCAACATCTCGATTGTTGCTGGATAAAGCATCGCTCAGCTATCCTGGGCAGAAAAGGATGCTTTTTGGGGAAGAAATGTGTACATACTTCATAAATCCTGCCTTTGATGAAACTGTGATTCTGAGTACTTAATCAGCTGTTTAGAAGATCCAGAAAAAAAATATATAATACGTATAAAAAATATATAATATGTATCTTGCTTACTTATTTACTCCTTTCACAAAACTTGGTATTTCTTCAAAGTACTGATACCTGACAATTTTAAGGCAGCATTTTTCCACTACGAGCCTACACTAATCTCTATCCATATGAAGCCATGAGAGCTCTAGATGTTTCCTCAAGGAGAGCTCAACTTGAGCTGAAAGACTCCAGGAAAAACACAAATTGAGCTTCTTCATGTTCTCCTATTTGCTCAAGCTTTCATTTAATGAAAGAGAGGAGAGTGAAGCTTTGCTCAGTTCACAACAGCCTTGTGAGCAACATTCAGTGCCTGTGGCATTCCCAGAAGCCACGGGCACACACTAGTAACTAATAAACCTGTTTGTAGCACTTGGTATCCATTAAGTTCCATAAACTGGCCACCAACTGGCATCTTGGACATCACAGGCCTTCAATAACCCAAAGAAAGGGCTAGGCTGAGAAGAGATCCCAGCTTCCACAGGCTTGGGAAGAGCCTACAAGGTGTATAGGCAGCTCCAAAAAGGCCAAATTTTGCTGGGACCAGCAGAGGTCATTCACAGCTTTATGAAGGGAGGATTATTATGATTTAAACTGAATCCCAGATGGAGGCAGATGTACAGTGCTCCCTGGCAGCAAAATATTCAACAAAAAAAGCAGAGCACATTGACCTAAAGCCTGGTGAGACTACTTCATCCTTCAGCAGTAAAACTGTTCATGAAAGTTTATGGAAAACTAATATAGCAAACAGCAGGAGAGGGTGGTTCTGGGGTGCACTCGCTCAGCCTGGCTTCACACACTTCCTTCGGCTGCCTCCATTGGCAGCAGAGAGAAATTACCTTCGTCCTGAAGATGAACCAGGACTTCGGCCCCAAGTTCCCTCCTGAAGGATATTCCCTCTTTCCCAAGCGCAACCGACAGCGCAGATCCCGGCTTGGCTGCGTTCCTTGGGTACAGCTAATCATACCATTTAGAATTTGCAGAAACTCTACATTTCAGTGCCTAATATTACAGACATAGGCAAAAATCTCACAGGCCACCTATTCCCTTTTTGGAAGTCCTTAATGAAATTCTTGCATCAATAATCGTTTAAAAAAAAAAATACTGAGAACTAGACTGAATTATAGGATAGTTGAAAGGCTGAAAAAGAGCCAGCAAAAATACAGGAGTGTCACATCTTCTCCAAATAGCTCCGCAGATAGGGTTGAGAGGGAGAAAACGCTAAAGGAAACTCCCTTGGTTTAAATGCACACACAGAAAGAATGAACTGTGATTGCAGGTGTAAATGCAACCCAAACAATGAGGGAGTTAACAAAACACAAATAATAAGATGAATAATAAGTGCAGAGCCCCGAGGCAGCGATGGCCGTGCGTGGGACGAGCCCTTCTCCACGCGGCGCTCGTGCCCGCCGCCGTTGCGGATTCACGAGGAATGAGCCCTTTGAAAACACACTATAAATCACCGCTTACAAAACATCCAATTTAGCGGGGGGCTCCGTGGGCCAAGCCATGCGTGTGATCGCAATCAAGGCAGATAACAGAGTCTGAGAAACTAATTTAACTTTGCGGGACTGAATGCCATCATTTCTATTTTACAATGCACAATTCTCTGCCCACGTTTTTATACGCAATTAATCTATGAACAAGAGACAAATGACAAATATCCAAATACTTATGTTTCTATCACATTCTCTAAAGCAGCATTTAGACATTTGGGTACCTCCAGGAAGCGATCCGTGCCATCACTAAATTGCAAGTTCAGATCAAAACGATATGGTACCAGCTGCATCTGCATTTCTCCGCTCTGCACAAGGGCTGGAGGAGCAATCACTTTTTCTGTTCAACTGCTGAACCGAAAAAGATACAGAATGAAATAACTAGCTTGAAGTTTATTTATTTATTCACAGAAGAGGACTCCCCCACCAAATCATTTCACTCGCCACCCTGGGTTTTCTCCTGACAGACATTAAGCTTCAGTCCTTAGCTCCAACCCATCTTTCAAACTGTCCACATGGGGGAAGTCCTCTGAAACCCCAGAGTCTGCAGGCAAAGCTCTTAGAAAATTGGGATCTTAAGGTTTTTTTTTCTTTTTCCCCCAATTCTTCTCCTGCCTGAGCACTCATTTCAGAAACACGGCGCTATTTCCAGTGCCTGTTTGCACCAGGAGCTGACGATAACCTTTAGGTAACATTTGCAACTCGCACACTAATGTGCCATCTATCTAACATTGTATCTCCCAGCTGCATGTTTTTCTATTCATAACAATTATTCAGATTATTCCGTCTTGTTTTACCAGCTCGCTCCGTGAATACAAACAAACTGAAGGAATTAGCAATGCAGAATTCACAACGGTGCCTCGAAACTCTTATCTCTGCCTCCTCCAGGCAGATCTTCCTTTTTTTTTCCCCCACCTCTGATTTGTCTACCCAGGAGAGCATCGCGCGGCTGCACGCAGTGCACAGAGGCACACTGCAAACGTCTCCGAGCACCACCTTTGTTTTGCACTGTTACCATCTCCAATATTCCCCCCCCCCCAAAAAAAAAAAAAAAAAATATGTACAACCAATCTGAGAGGTGACGAAGACCTCGGCTTTCAAATATTTCCACCCCTCCCAGTCTCCCATTAGCCCTAGAGAACAAAACCAGGAAAATGCTAAGTAAAATTCATACAAGACAAACCCCAGCATTTTGCTTGCCATTTCCAATGAAAATCATGGAGACAAAGTAATAAAATTTACGACTGCACTGTGACTACATAGACCTGGGTCTGTTCTTTCATAGAAAACAACAGTCACAGATGAAGAGATAAATATCTTGCTTGATCCAAAACCAAAAGCGCTGCTAGTTTTATTCCCACGAGATGGATAGCAGTCAGGCACTGGAGCCAACCCAGAACAGCTTATCACGATCAGGACTTGCTAGATTCAATTTGGCTCTAGCAACTGGCAATTCAACAGCCTCGAAAGGCAGTTACAAAGAATCTAATTTTTAGACAAGCATTTAATAGGAACACATACGTTAGACAAGATTTTAAGCAGATACAAAACCGGAGCACAGCTCTAGAGAGCTTTCAAAGGATATCCATCGTGCTTAGGTTCCGCTTTGTGTCGCCAGGCCTGGGCTTCTTGACGCCTGGTAAAAGGCACGACAGCACACGCCAAATTTCGCACACCGACCACGTGCCTTCAGGAGCCGAGACATGCAGAAACCCCCCAAATCTAATTCTGCGTGGGCCAAAAACCCTCTAAAAATATACCTAGAGGGCAAGAGAATTACAGAAGCATCAGACGTGGAGAGGGTGCCCTCCACGTTGCAGATCAAACTTCTTAAAACGGCAGCTCAGCCAAGTTTGCTGGCAGGAGAGAAATACAAAACTTCCCCTTCAAATACTTCAAGCAAAGAGTGATCATAGAGTCCAAAGAGAAAGTGCATTTCAAAACATGCTCCACCCAGGGTAGCTAGACACAGAAAACCCTGTGCTCTCTACCGGCCATTGCATATAGGGTTATTTTATAAATGGCTGCGGGACGGACATACCGACAGTAGCCTGTCCCCAGCCGCTCGTGTTGCATATGTTGCTGGTCATACCAGTGATGAAGAAAAGTGGAATTCAAGTGTTTCTGAACCGAAGGAGCCTGAGCAGTGAAGTAAAAGATTTGCTGGGTCTGGGCAGCATTACTTCCCCGTCACGCCACAGAGAGAACCACTTATGAGGCATGAAATACCCGAGTGACCTTGAGACAGGGTAGTGGGGGATTTACACACAGCGAACGACCAGTAGCACCTCGCAGTGGCTGGAGTTTATTTTGACTCTTGGGAAATACGGCAGATTCCTCGTGTATGATAGTCACCGCCTTGGTTAAACACTGCAACAGAAAAAAAAAAACACATTTTTTTTTTAATGTATATATATATATTTTTTTTTTTTTCTCTAGCATGAAATTCTGGCAAGAGTAGTCACAGCAAACAGCCCTCCCTTTGCTTGTTGGCAGATTGACAAAACCAAGAGCTGGGACACACCACTGTGCAGCGAACATAAGAGCCTGCAAGCCCTGAAGTGAGCGTAACTAGTTAGTTTTCATCTCAAAACAGAAAACATGCCACCAGCATCACATATACGTACATATATCTTATATACATACACACACATACATCTGCTTGGCTGGGGTAGCACTGACATTCTGGGCAGGGGAGGACATGGCACTGGGGAAACCCATCTCCTTCCATGGGCACGGTGAGGATCTGCCTCCCAAAGGGAAGGTCAAGAAATCAGTGTTGCCTCCAGGAAGAGGGGCTGCAAAGCAGCGCTTGTATGAGCAGAAACCTCTGCTAAACTCCCCAAACGTCTCACAGCCTGATGCGCATGGGATATTGAACTCTGCAGCACGGATCTGGGAGGAGAAGGAGTTAGAAAACGATGGACACAGAGGCTCCCAAATCCCTGAAATGAGTAAAATGATGCTTGGAAAAGGAAACGTTTTTAACGCTGCCTTTTTGTCCCTGCAGCGATAACAGAGCTTTAAACTGATCGTCTTCCACTGCACTTTCGCACTGCCTTAATTACCCAACAACTGTTCAGCCTGCCGCGTGTCGAGAGCATAACCCCCAAACAAATGGGTTTTCTCTTCTTTTTCCGACCTAATAGAAAATAAAAAGATGTTGAAACAGATATACGCTGCCATAGTGCTACTGAGGGGAGAAATACCCAACCTCATTCTGTACTCTCTAGCCCACTGTCCTATTCAATTTTATGTTTTAGTTTTCTGGAGCTCTTCAGGGAACGTCTAAGGGTGCGGAATAGCGAGTTAGGGCTTCTGGCGCATAAATTTGTGGAGCCACCGCTGCAGCCTGCGCCAGCCCTGGGGCTCAGTCAGCCTCCTCCAGCTGCAGGACTTGACAAAAACCTCTCTATTAACTGCACATAAGCGTATTCTGCTCAGCACCACCCTGCGCTGTCCAGTGGCTGGGTGACTCAATAACTGATAAGAGACCTCCAGTGGCAGTCACTGAGTCTGCCCATTCACAAAACCCAGTGCAACATTTTTTTTTTTTTTTTTCTTTTAGGCTATTTGTATGTGAAGGAGCTTATGATTAACTGCAATAAGAGCAGGGCTGCGTTGAAAGCTGGCAGTGGGAGAGGCCTTTTCTGCACAGCCACAACCCGCAGCAGCCCCCACTTATTAATTCAGGCTTGCAAAGCACTTGGAAGTTGCAGAAAACCATTGCCTGAAAACGCTGTTATTTTATTGAAATCAGCATCTGTTGTTTTCAGCATGATCTATTCACTGTCACAAAACAGCATCCGCGCAGCCCTGCTGCCCGTTTCCAAGAAAATCGCCGCCTCCATGGGAACCGCTGCTCCCTCGCCGTGCCAGGGCGCAGAGGTTGATACCCTGCCCTACCATCCCCTCCCAGCACTGCCGCACGGCGCCGGGAGGTGCAAATTGCGGCCGCGAGCCCTCGTGAGCCCTGCGCGAGCAGAGAGGCCTTGCTGGAAGCCAGTTGCAGCTGCCGCGTGCTCATCCGCGGGCAACTAACAGGACCCCTCTTGAGCGACAGGATTTTGATGGGCTGGGAGGACGGGCTCCTAAATACAGTGCAATCGAGGGGATTTAATTACTGACGCCTTTACGGTACCGGCAGGAGCAGCTGGGGCAGCAGGACGAAAACACGCGGCCCCTCTCGTGCCCTGTGATACCCAGCACGTGCCCAGCGACTCAAGCAGCACCCGCGACCACCTCCAGCATCTCCACTACCAGGGCAGCAGCTTTGTAAGCAGCCAGAGCAAGTGCTGGGAGGAAATAGTATCACTTTGTTTTCAAGGAGTTAAAACAGGAGAGCAGCGTGGGCGTTAAAGGTACTGGAAGCTTTCTAGTAGCTTTCAATATTCTTCATTCAATATTCAGTATTCTTTCAGTATTTTTTAAAAATACATTTAAGAAAAAAAAAAAAAAAAAAAAAAAAAAAAAAAAAAAAAAAAAAAAAAAAAAAAAAAAAAAAAAAAAAAAAAAAAAAAAAAACAACGTAGAATGAAAAAGCAGAAACAAACTCCAAGCTGCTCCACATTCATCACAAATATTTCCCAGCCGCAAGAGGCATCTTCATGCTGATCACGCTGGTAGTGGCCATCACATTATCACAGCAAACCACCAGAATTATTATTATTATTATTTTATTTAATTATGTTATTACTGCAGATGCAGACAGAAATCTTAATATTCTATTGCCTGAAAGGAAGAAATTGGTTTTGTGAAGAGATCACACACATTTGGCAATACCAGGAGTTTACTGGAAATTACAGAAAGAGAATGGGGGGAGCAAGGGGGAAGAGGAAGAAGAAGGGGAAACTAAGTTATAATCAGGTTATCATATATTAATTAGAGTCAGGAAATAATTTTGGAGCTATCAAACCTCCTGTTAGGGTCCTCAGTACTATGATTTCATCCAGCCTCAGACAGTCCTGCAGAACGAGAAAATGCCTTGTAAATCCCCCTTGCATCATGCACTCTCTCCATCCACTCCCCCCAAACTACAAAGGGCTGGAAAGGGGAAGCAGCAGGGAAGAGACGAAAGAGGGAGGGGGAAAAAAAAAAGCAGGTCTGATTTTCACTGTATGATAAAGAATGGTGCAATTTACTCAGAGACTAAAAAAACTATTTTCTAGGAAATTTTAAATGAATGTAATCAAAAACCGTCAAAAGAATCTCACTTTAAAAGCCCATCTGCTCCCTGGGTTTAGAAGGACACAAAGGTACTGTAGATGCATCTTTGAAGTGTTTTTGGCCTAGTACCCTACAGAACTGCTCATCATGCCTTGAAGTTTGCATAAGCTTTGAAGTAATATCTGAATTTCACAGTTTTTTCCTGTCTGAACCGCACAAGCGCCTGATGCCAGGCAATTTGCAGCAAAGCACTTGGGCCGTTATCCGAATTCCTGCACTCACTTCCAAGCACCTGGCAGCACCCCGGCTACAATCTCATGCACGCAGTGGTAGCGAGCTCTGTTATTTTGCAAACTGAGCAGGGGGATTCACCCCTCTGCTTATTCGGCCAGCTCTTCCATTCACCGCTTTGTTGAGCTTATTGATTTTGTTGTGTGCCACAGAGTAAAGCTGACATTTCCTTATCAAAATGGACTAAACACCTGCTTTATTTCAGCACACACATCTCTCTCAAGAAATAGCATTGTGACCTAGAAGAATCAGAAATATCTTAGTCATCAACACCCTTCTTTTCTCCATACCTCACACTCCAGAATCATTGAGGACCACATCTGCATCAGCCAAGGGGGTTGCAGAACTTGCACCTACGTGCAGTTTTCACGCTGACATTTCCAGCCTGCTCCTCCTGGGTGAAACTGGATCCTGGGACATGCAGCCAGACACTGAGCACTGGGAAGCTACCTGTTCTGAAGGTAGTAATCTTACTGAAGTAAGTTTATAAGCTTTTAAATAATTTAGGAGAGTACTTGTTATAGACTCACTGCACTCCCTTGAACTCCTTCAGAAGACATCTCTGAAATCTGCAAGACAATTTACAAGATCCAGACATCCTTCTGCAAACACTGACACACCTGAGCAAATTTACTTTCAGGACTAGTTCTATTAAATGCAACGATGCTTTCAAATTCCATGCGGTGCTCTGAGGAATATTGTTTACAGGATCAGACCTTCAAGAACCTCTTATTTCTGTAACTGAAAGGGGAGAGAGTCAGGAACGATGATTTCTCTGGGGCTGTCGGCCTCAGCACTGGGCCTAACATTTAACCCTGAAGCAGAGAAAAAAAAAAATGGGTAAGATGCGAGGTCCAAAGCTGGACCTCACTGCTTCTCTATCACTTGCTGAAATCACTGGGCTCCCAAGTGTGCAAGGGTTGAACTTCCATGCTGAAAAGCAACATGGGTGAGGAGAAGACAACTCATACCTTTGTACCCTCTGTCCAGATGACTGCACAGGCCCCAGAGAAGGGTCTCCAAAGCTCCGTTACATTGGTAACGCTGACCCAACGAACAGGCTTTACTCAGCCCCCCTGTTGTTGATTAATGACGCTGAGCTGCAGCCAGCACTAGGGAATCTAAAGCAAGACTTCAATTTTCCAGAATCACATCAATCTCAGAGGTCTCTCTGGACCATAGCAACAGCGAACCACTGTGAGTCTAGTCAATCCACCCCAATTGGGGTGGAACCACTAGGTCTAGTCCATCTAGACCTAAACATTTCTGAGCTCCACAAGAGGAAGAGCAGGAAGTACTTCTCTATTCACCATCTCTGGAAAGAAATATCTCCAGAAAGACCTGCTTTACTTGAGCCCATCAGAGGTTTATTTCTGCAATATCTGAATATCACAGCAGAAACAGAAAGTAATAAAACAGCACGTGCCAGAGCCTCAACTGGTGAATATTAGCTGTCAATGGAGGCGGGGTGATTTACCTCAGTAACATCTGGCCCAGGAGGCTCACGCAATTCAGGCGATAATCCTCCACGCTAAATGAGGCATCATGTACAAAAATTAATAAAGGTTAAATTTAAATCAACAGAAGTGAGTGCCATCAGGGTTTTCCATACCTCTTTGCTTGGAAACAAGGAATGAAAACACCTTCCAAGGCCCAAGCCATTCCGGCCAGCATCTGCTAATAAGAATCCATCCAACTAATTGGCAGCTCTGTTTGCTTACAGAAAAGAGGACATACAAATAAGCACTGCTTTGCCTTTCTGACAGCCTTCTGTGACTGCAACTCATGAAGGCAGGAAAAAAAAGGAATACAAAACCACAGCAATGCTTTGCCAGTGAACTCTTGGCAAAAGTCTCCAGAGCTGCCTGGGCCACCAATCAACCTGCCATCTGGCCAGACAGCAGGAGCTATGAAGCTAGCGAGAGCCGTGGTGGTAACGGGCATTTTCCAACGTACATCCCACTTTTCATAAGCGACTTCTTGCTGAGTAGCCAATTATTTTTCTCACCTTCTTTCCACCCATGTTAATAAGCTGGGCCCATGCATTTTGGTGGAGCCCTCATGGAGACCCATATAAATCCTCCTGGACGTGAAGTAGAGGAAGGTCCATATCCACATCTACTGGCCAGATTTGTATTGCAATAGTAGGTGATGATTTCTTGGGAGTTTTCACAACACTCACACCATGTAGATGTCCTACAAATGGCTCACAGATCCGCTCTCTTTCTGCTAGGGAGCTTTATCTATTTCACCTTCAGAGCTTGCACGTAACGAGCAGTGCCACTCTATCATTTTTATAGACATGCTCTCCTGTGGGCCATTAAAATCACACAGTGGCAGTCTCTCAACTGCTTCCAGTCATGAGACTTAATTCCAGACTCATTCTCACTGCATTTACTTTATTTAAATTAAATTTACTGACTTTGATGAAGTGTTGCTCCAGATTTGCATGGAGCACCAAGTGAGGTAGGCTCTGCCTGGCATATCACACCTGGTGATTTCCACAGGTAAGTCTACTTAGCTATGAAAACATCTATTTTAAATGGCTAATTTCCACAACAAATCAAAAGCTGCTCATTTTAACACATTCAAACTGACAAATCATCAGCTGCTTTAGCCATAACAGCAGAAGCCTCCTTCCAGGACAACACTCCTCCTTTAATATTGAAATAGTAGCAGACTAGTAAAAGGCTCAACCATGATAAACTACCTCTACTATGAAGTATTAAACGTGAAAGTGATTGAAATTAAGCACTATTCTCTTGGAAGCTTTGGAGCCTTTATGACAGGCCATCAGCAACGTCCCTCATCTTTTGCAGCTGCAGAATTTCCCCCAAAGAAATAAGGGGTCGCTGAGGAGTTCAACACACTGAATACTTTAAAGGTCAGGTGCTCAGCTGGCATAAACCCACGCAGCTTTCCTGGCCCTAATGGACGGGCAGTGACTTACCCCAGGTGAGAATCTGATGGAAGAGCATAGGGGGGAAAAAGGTGACCACAAAGCAGACCGTTGGCTGGCCTGATGTCTCAGCAATTGATGGCACAACTGATAGTTTCTCTGCCCAGGCAGGGATCCCATGGGACACCTGCTTGGCCTCTGGGTTGCCCTCGCCTTGGCTGCACCAGCTAACATGGAGGCAGAAGAGCACCCGTCCAAGCTCCTGCATCTTTTTACAGCCCCAAAGGTGGTTCCATTTCAGGGGGGATTGCTGGTAAATTCAAAGTGATGGTATCAACACTCCCAGAAGATATGATCTGTCTTGTTACAGACTCCAACTTTAAACTATTACCATAAAGTAGCGACATTTGGCTAGCAGTTTTGTGCACCCAGCTGGCAGAACCTGCTTTTTCTCTAGTAGATGGTTCAGCACTTTCTGAAAATCAAGCCTGTTTAGCATGTCAAACTGAGTACCCAGGATTTAAAGCATTTAGAAGTATCAGACACTTCAAAATGTTGGCCTGCGACTATTAAGGTATACAGATGTACAAGAGGAGACAGAAGCTCCTCCTGGGAATGATTTCATCTTCAGATTAAAAGAAAAGAGCCTAGCAATATTTACTTCTTTGGCTTTTAAACAAAGTTAAAACAAACCAACAACAAACAAAAAAGACTGTGGCTAGCAGCAGCAAGGAACAAACTTCTCATTAGTGGGCTGTGCCAGATTCTTCATCTAAAAATAGTGTGTTCAGCAGCTTTTGAAATAACACTGTCAGATTTAATTGAGATGCCATGGTATATGCAAAAGAACAAACAGGAATATCACATCTCACCTGTGTAGCAGCCATATATCACAGGCAAATTGCTGGATCTGATGTGGGTCTAAAAGCACCTCGCAATACTAGAATGAATGGTCCAAGTCCAGAGCAGAAGGTGAGGGCAAAAAGGGGTTTCCACCTTTTCTCTCTTTTCTGGGGATGTCACAAATAAAAAGAAATAAAAATAATAATAAAAAAACCTGCATGAGCATTAGTCAATATTAATTTACACACACACAATCATGTTTTTGTCATCCCGCTTTCTAAATGCTATTCAAAAGGAGATAATGCAACTATTCCTTTACTCCTAAAGTTGAAAACTGCTGTAGGATCTGTTATTTCTATGTTATAATTATTAGTAAGTGATGATTTGATTCGTGGGCGCTGAGCTAGCACAATAGTTGATGCTGTAAAGTAAATAAAAAACACACTTTAAATGCATCTTTCAGAAGGCTTCAATACTTGGTGACATCAATGTCTCTTCCATTCAAGAAAAACTGCAAAAAAACGTGAAAAATCCTTCACCGATGTTTTCTAGTCAAAGGCTCTAATGGGAAAAAAGTAGTGGAAATTTTCATATATTTGTTGTTGGAGTGAGCTTTTGTATGAAGGACTTCAGGATGTCACATAAATATCGCACTTTCTTACCGACTTGCAGAACAGGCACTACATACACAAAGATCAAGGCAAGTCTCCTTGCACCAATAAAGCCTGGTGCTGTTTCTCAGCTGGATTAAAGTGGAGTCGCTTGAAGAGAAGCAGCAATTTCATTCTCTAGTGCATTACTGCTAAAAACAAGCATGGAAATTATCAGTTTTGTTGCTCATCCACACCAGCTCACGTCCCTACAGAACACATACACCCATCAGCTCCATGTTACTATGTCTAAGCTGGCAAGTTGTGTGTATACTGAGCACACCTCTATAACACTGGAGAGAGGCCCCGGCTAACAACCTAGCTAGAATTGGAATATTTTCTGTGATCGCTGCTGGTACACCTGCCACTTCCTAGCCTTTATTTTCCCACTACCCCAGTGGCTTCCTAAGCGACAGTCTTGCACAGTTTTCAGTTAAACCAGCTTGTAAACATGGGATACAATTAACTGACAGATGAGCAGCTTCACTAGGGGAACTTCCTAAAAGAGCTGCTCTCCTTCATCCCCATCCCACCAGGTTTCCTGAAAGAAGTGCCAGTGCAGCCTATTAGCAGCAGATTTCAGCTGCAGCAGCATCTCCCCACGCCGCTGATTGAATTATCCTCCTGTTACAAACATCCAAGTCAGCCTCACTGCAGCATTTGCATTCTCAGTAAAATCTCCAGCACCTTTAGATGTTTGGAGCTTGTGTGATGGGTGTCTCTTGGGTGAGTTGGATTTTCAAGCGTTTATCATAAATAGAGGGGAAAAAAAAAAAAAATCTTCTTTTGCCATAGCCATTCCCACTGTTAGAAGTTACAAGTAGGGAGGCAGAGGAGGTGGAGGATGGGGTTATCTGAGAATATTAAATACTTGAGAAACATCCCGAAAACATTTGTGCTATTACTGAGCGTCAGGAACACTGTCTGTGTAAATGCTTTTGGAACACTCCTAAAGAGACCCGACTTACCATTTTCGGCAGCAATACAATTGTGCTCAATGATTCCCCTCTCCAACATACCAGGTGAAGCACTGTAATATAGGAGAGCAGACCGGAGCTTACCAAAGGCGAGTACATTTAATGTCTCACAACAACAAAACGTTTCATAAACACATGTCCAGGTGCTTTGATGAGTGGGAAAGAATGACCAAAACGGGGTTTAAAATGCCAGGCTGCTTCCTGGCACAGTGCTGAGCTGGCATGCCTCCCAATTCTGTTCAGACTGGCTCTTCATTAGGCTGCAGATACATTGTAATTAGTCATTATACAAGATGCTATCTGCTTAAATCCCTCAAGCCTCTCGTTTGGGTAGAATCTTGGTGTTTCTTCTACTCCAATAAATGTCCATTTTGCAGAGGCACCAAATTAGCCACTAACAAACAGCTAGTGGCTCAGAGATGTGGCCTCAAGTCTGTGCCTGATCCCAGGTCACCTGCATGTTCCCAGGTCTCCTGTTCAGACATCCGAGCTGATTTCCACCACTTCTCATGAGGAGCAACATTACTGCAAGCCAGACACATTTTGTGGACACTCAATGGTGATACCACTGTTTGTGCATACACAGTTGGCAGTTCTTGTTTTATGATTTTTGGCTGTGTTGGTGAGAGGAAGAAATGACATCAACAGACGATGGGCAAGGCGTTTTGGACAGTCACCCCTGTAGAGGCCTTGCACCCTTGTATCTTTTTACAGTGTTTTAATGCAATTGACTTCTAATTAATTCACACATGACCTTCAGGGGTACAACTCCAAGAATTTTTTCCAGTTTTAATTGACCTCCAATTCATCACATTTAGAGCCAAAATATGTCGAAAGAATTATAATTACAATATTGCAGCAAAGTGTTTTCAAAAATAGCCAGATTTACTATTCTCTTCTGAGGACACGTGCAGAGAAATGAGCTCAGCAGGCACCCGGCCATTCGAAAGCTGACTACGGAGTTTATTCATCCCAGTTGCAAAAATCATAAATAGAACAGGAAGGTGAATCAGAGGATACAGTTTTACTGCTACGATTTTGCTTCCCCCTTCAAGATCAGATGGCTGAGGTGAAAGAATTAAAGCCCAGACATCACACTGCCTGTGTGTGTTCAACACAGTCAGGAAGGGTAACAACACACCGCGAAGCCAGACTTTAAAGAGAGGTGTTTGGAGCCTACTGTGTCCCAGGCACATAACCAAGCTAAAGAGCAGCTTTAAAGAACAAACCTTAGCTTACGGAGTCCCTGATTTGAGTGCTTAAGTGCATGGCTTTATAATTTTATTTCCCCAGGGTTGTTTTCAACTAGTTGGAGCATTCAATTTCACAGATTCTGCTTCTCTTTTATCTGCAGTCCCAAGAATTTGTTGAGATTATGAGAAAGAATTGCTAGTTTCGTCCTGTCTCTGATTCATTCAAGAAATGGTATATAGCAAAAATCAGATTCACCAATAGGCTGCGACTGCCAGTGACTTGACAGGTAGGTTTATTATCGGTGATGGCAATTTGCAGATACAATCTGACATTTTGAAAGGCCTGTTCTCACCCTGCTGTAAATTTCTCACTGAAACTTATGTTACACTTAGGAAACAATTCAGAAAGGTCTAAAATCAACCTGACTCCAGCTGCATCAGTGTCCCTTAAATCAAGGCTATTTCACATTAAGCAAAAGAATTTTAAAAACTAAATAAAGAAAATAAAGTGGTATTTTGAGAAGGAGATGGTTTTCATAAGCTCCTTAAGAAAGGCAGGGAGAAAGCAGGCTGCAGGCTTTCCTTCCAGTTCTCTTTTCTTTCAGCTCTGCATGGAAGCCAAATGGGCCTTGGTCACCATGAAAACACTAGTATGATTAGCATGGGTGATTCCAGTCCTGCAGAATTTCACAGCAAGCAGTGTGAGCAAAGGAGCAGTGAACTTCTTCCCTATCAAACACTCAGATTTCAGGATAAGACAATAGCAGAAAACTGCTGCTAGTCATCTATCCAATGGGTATTTTTCATGAGAAGCTCTCATGTAGCTTCTCATGCAAAATGTAAGCACTTTTCTTCTTTTTTTGCCCCTATCCTAAGCAAAGGATTGAACACAAGCTCTTCGCATACAAGGTCAGTGCATAAAACACAGCTTTCTGCTGCAGACCCACAAGTTCCCCAAGAAGATGCTAGAAATAAATCTGCCTCTGCAAAACCCTCCAGCTTTGATAAAATAACACTTGACCTGAACTGGTATTTTGCTCACAGGGTTCTCACAAACTCCATTCCAATGACAATTAAGCTAAAAATCCATTACATCTCCAACCCTCTCTGCTGCTCTTCAACCACCATAATGAATAAAATAAAATAAAAAAAAAGATGACACAGCCTTTTTTTGCTAAACTCTTTTGTAAGTCATGGTTTAATCTGCATTCTCACTTTATAGTACAGTTAGAAGCAGTTTTATTAACATATTTATGATTATGAAGGGCATAATATGAAAATGATCCCTCTCTCCTTTTTCTACCAATTCATAATATGAGAACAAGAGTTCAAGCAATACTACTAACACGTAAATGTCAAACAAATGAAAGACACCACTTTACACAGCATGTGGGCAGCTTATAGAATTTACAATATTGCAAGAAGCCCAAACAGAGTTGAATTAAAATGCAGTTGGACAATACGGTTGTGAATATTAAAGCGAGTACGGAGATGCCCTCAGCGCACTGAGATATTTGTGATTTTTTCTTGACCGTGAAAAGGTGGACCTGCACCTCCATCAATTCCAACAGCACAAGGTCCATTGTTTGATAATTAGAAAGTTGCCCAAGCCTAAGGTGAAATTATTTCATGCATGTGCAATTTTCCTGTTCATCATTTCCAAGATGCAAAATTGGACGCGGTTGGACTGATTCCAGAGTTCCTATCTTTAAATGCTAATTACACTAGATATTATTGATGGCATTACTGCTACTCCGTACAGCAAACTGCATATCACACAGTAATGAGGAATGAATGTGCAATCAAACCTTCAAAAGAAGGCGTTTTTAATCCTTTAAACCTCAATATATTCCACAATAAACTCACAATCAGAAATACAAATTATAACTTTCACCTGAAAGTAGATGCTGTCCTCTTCTAGGCTTACCTTTGGGACCTCATGATGATGATAGAAAGAAGGTCAGGCCAGGCGGAACAGCAGACATGGAAGCAGCAGCAACTGGGCCCACTGCAGGCCACAAGCTAGACCAAAAAGAGTGGCACGTTGGTTCAATGAGTAACAAACTCGACTTAGGTCAGTGTGGAATAAGTGCTTCTAAGCCTGCTTGTAAAATTTCTGGAGAACTCTGTGTTCCCTGAAATGCAGAAGTGAGAGACAACATGGTTTATTTTCTCCTGTACCTCTGACTCTAAAAGATATCACTTAGTTCCTAACCGGTTATGAAGAGTTACGCTGAAGTGTTGAAGAGATACAGGCCCTCAATATAGAGTCTGTGGCACCATCTGGCATGTGAGATGAGGGACAACAGCTCCCCTGAATGGAAGCTGCAATAAAATGAAGAATTATTATAGTTGCTATGGAACTCCTTGCATATCCTTCTCCTAAGAAGCACCTTGGAGAAAGCAGGAAGACTCCCATTTTTTTCATGGTGACAGACATCAAAGAAAATTCTCATTGTGACCCCTACATAGAGGCATGGACTTGATTATGAGGTGATGAGCTTCACAGTTCGCATTGGCTGCAAGACTTGCAGGAGCAAATGCATACAAGAAAACAAAGGTGGAAACCTGGAGATGAGCAGCCCCTCCAACCTGCTCTATGATTAATGTCTGATACGGGACAAATTCAACTACATCAGATGAAACCCATCGTTACAACCACACAAAGATTTCTTCAGTGCTTTAAACCAACAGCGTGTTGTCCACCTTCCATCCAGCAACAGATTTATTAAAACTGCACACTGGAGAAAGAGAATAACAAATTTCCTGCAGTATCCAAGCCAAAAAACAAATCAGAAGCCACTCATGATGTTTGCATGACAACACTTCGCTTTCAATGCTTGTCACTTTACTTTCATTGCATTATTTTTAGCATTAACATATATTTATGCACACTAAAGATTACATAAAAGTCATTCCGCAAAAGATAACACACAGTAGGATTTGGAAGGGTGAAATCAAATAATCCCGTCAGCTTTGCATTTAGCACCCAGCTAAAAAAAAAAAAAAAGGAACAAGATCTACAACATCCTTTCTTGTTTACCTACTGTAATTGCTTTTGCACTTTCTTGCAAGTGGATTTGCTGAGAAACATTGCCCTCTCTCCATAGGTCTGCCTTTGTCCAAATACACCAACTTCTGTGACCAGAGACAACAAAGGAAACAGAATAAAGTCAAAGGTCTCAAAATACTTCTACTATTTGCTTCCATGTAATAAACAACAACAACAAAAAAACAACTTTCTGATCATCTTTAAAAATCACACACCAAACATTTTTACTGACTAAACGTGGGTCTGGATTTCAGCTCACAAAGCTTGTAATTACAGTAAACATTCCAGCTGATTGAAGTATTATCACTGAAAGTAATGTAGTCAAAATGTAAATTGTCAAAAATTAACAGCCAGCCACAGAAAGCAAAAATAGTGCTAATCCTTTTCTTTAAATCTATTTTTAAACCAAAAATGAAATATTACCACAAACACTTGGGAAGAGAGACTGAAGTGGCATTAGCAGTATTTGCAAAAGTCCAGGTAGCTGCTTGCCCTTGTACCACTTAGGGATTAGGGTGCCAGTTAGGGATCAGTGTAAAAATGGGAACATACGAGGTTTGTTTAGCTTTTCAACAGAGGCAGCTGGGGAGAAAGAGAATATTGATAGTCCATATATCCCCAGAAATCACATAACCTGATCGAAAGCTCCTAGAAGCCTGCAGGACTCTTTTCACTGACTTTGGAGGGGTTGGATCAAATCCTTAATGCATGCTGTGGCTCCTGAGGTTGGAAATGCTTAAAGCTTACCCTGTTCACATTTACCAGTGTACTCTGCTGGGAGATGATTTATTTACTGCTTCAAAATTCTTCTTCTGTTGTTTAATACAAGTAGTTTATCATTGTATGATAGAGGAGTTCACTGCAGGCAAGAGAGAAGGAAATGATGCTTCGCAATGGCTCATGAAACTCCTCTCTCTGATGCAGAGGCGAGACAGGGGAAGCCTTGTACTGATGACCTGAAATTAGACCTGAGGAGGAGAGGGGGCATAAAGAGAGAGGAGAGGGAAAAACGTGAAAAAAAGGAAAGGAGAGAGAAGCAGTAGAGAAAACAGGTAGAGACAGATCTGAAATCAATGCCAGTACCAAGTTATGGTAAATCACCCTATCAAGACTCTAAAGTCTGGCAATGATTTTGCAAGTGACCAAAGCACAGGGATGTTCTGACCTCAGGACCTTTAACCAGACATACCATTGACTGGGCACAGAGACCAAGAGTCCTTCTCTGCATGCCTAGTGACCGGATGATAAAGCCACTTCTGTTGAGACTCAGCTTGCAGCAATGAATTATATTGATGTCCCTCTCCTTCAGCTATCTTCAGGTGTACTTTGAGATGCCACCTCTCACATATCCCAAGCAGGGTCATCTAATTTACTAGATGGTGGTCTTGGCTCAGGTGAAGATGCTCTTTATCTACATTGTTAAAGCAAGCCAGAAGGTTCAAGGTAGCTGCAGTTGAGATCATGCTAAGTGCATCTGAGCGCTCCTCTGTCTGGAAAACAGCCAACATCTACAGAATCACGCAGATGTTTTCCTGCAAAGCCATCTCAGAAATCCACGTGTAATTCTGGGGCCAGTGTGAACATGAGGGAATTGTCTAAAAACAACCTTATGGTTTTGTTTAAGGGAAAAAGTGGCATTTTAAATAGGTCTACACAATTCATATGGCAGTAAGAAGGCAGCAAAGTGACTGGTTACACTTTCTTTTTGCCTTCCACAGCTTTGGCCTTGAACCAGACTACATCTTCCCAGAGAAGTAAAATGCATTTGTTCCTCCTCAGCCTATTGCCCCTCAGGATTATTTCCAGGGTTTTCAAATTACACAAGTAAATAAGTTCTTCTAAGTCTTTGCATCCTCTTCCTAATTAAAACATCTCTCGGATTTATCAAAGCAGCGATATTAGTATTCTGGACTGGTTCATTTTCATTCCTTACAATCCCCTGTGCACCCAGGGAAAGAAAAGTAGAGAGAAAAAAAAAAAAAAAAAAAAAAAAAAAAAAAAAGAAGAGAGAGAGAGAGAGAGAGAGAGAGAGAGAGAGAGAGACAGCTTCTATCTCTTATATCCAAAACAAATCTCTTTTAGCAGGTCTCTTCTAAGCTTCACCTATTCTTACCGGCCATCACACTATTTTACAAAGCTGTCACTGCATGCAAGATATTTGGCTTCAGGGAGAAAATGATCAAGATGAAAGAATTACTTACTCTACTTCTACCCACCTCGTGAATCATTCATGTTCTTTACCTGAATCACAGCCAGCTGCAGTATCTGACACTTTCTGGATTTAAGCCATGTACTACGTAACATTTACCCATGATCATTCAAATCACTCTGTTAACCCCTCTTCACATGCACACGCTGTGTGCTATGACAAAGTTCAGGAGAAAACAACTCGTACAGTTCCACATCTTGCTAAAGTAGCATAGTTTTTACTGCAAGCTACTCAGCCTTCTTTACAGGCAACCAGTGACTTTATATTGTTTCAAAAGCCACATCCAAGGATGAGATGTTAGGCTTTCCCTGGAGGTTAGGGACAGCAGATTTTAGATTCCTGAACAAAAACTCCACAGGTGGTAATGGGGAATGAGGAAACCTGTAGCAATGATCACCTAGCAGAATAAACCTGACCAATGGTGCTTACCTACCAAGCAGCAATGACCAGCTAAGCAAAGGTACACTAGAAACTCCCAGACTGTTGCTGGGGCTGGTTCAGGTTCATCTTGCAATTTATTCAAGCCCAGTTCAGCAAAGTCTGGCTGAAATTTTGTCATGTGCTATAGGAGATCTGGCACTACTACGTGTACCTCAGTGTCCCCACTGAACAAACAGGTGTAGCTCCTCATACCTACAGCACTACCAAACCTTTGTGCAGATCATCTCTCCACCAAGGCTCTGAAAACCTGCCATGTCAGGTCAGGTTTTCCAGGTCAGCCAGGCCCAATGCCTTTTGCATGAGCAAAGGACACACTCCTCCAAGCAGCCCTCCCGACAGCACAGGCCTGATGAGAGAATCACAAGAAGAAACAGTCACGCACATGTTCTGCTACCAAAACTTCTATTATGGTAATGGGATTACAGTGAGGATTGGCTCAAAGATGAAATAAAGCATTCAGTTAAAGCCATTAAAAATAGCTACTTTGCTGTCAGATTATTAATTGTCTGTCATAATATTCTTAGAGGTGATTATAAAAAGTGTATTTCTGTGTAGTTAAAACGCCCTTCTGTCAGATACAGCTGCAAGTGAGGATGCAGCAACAGGAACAGGGCCATCTCTCGCAGACACTGCCATCTCTTGTTGATTGCTAGGCAGGCAGCCTCGGGGCGCAGGCAGCCATGTCCTCCCAACACAGCCAACGTTTTAAACACGTGTGAGAGAGTCTTCAGCATCTCACTCAGTGAAAACAAATATTTTAAATTCTATATTCCTCATGAGTCAGCTAATAGCTTCTTTTCCCTCTGATTAACACCCCTAACACCACGGTGAGGGCACAAGTAGATTTTATGTCTGGGCTAGTTAATTTTTGACATTATTTTGCAAGGCATCTGGGTGAGCTACTGAGGCATCCATGTATCTGTTAGACTTCAGCAGCCCATCGCAAAGGCACAAATGTGTACTGCAAATTTGGTTCAGTGGGAATAAAAAACTGTGTCAGGTAAACATGTGACCTGTTCCAAATTTCTTATGATATGGTTATGGTTATGATACATGAGAGAAAAAAAAAAAAAAATCAAGAAACATTAAAAAACAGCAGCTATTTTAAAATATTATGTCCTTAAAATAGAGAAATAATGTTCATGTACTTTGGACGCGGTTTCCATTATGTCAAGCAAAGACTATGATAAATTACATCTCCCAAAAGTAAATTCAAATAAACTCTACAGTTCCAGTTTCTGAAAGTCTAGATATTTTGGATGTAACTCATGATGTCCAGTCTGCATTGGAAGCAATGGTTCTGACTAATAATGCCCATAACATCTTGCCATGGGCCTTAGTTATGCAGAGATCCTGGTTTCCAAATGGTTCTGAGTGGTAAAGGCTGGGCCCTCTGGCAAAATGCCTAGGGTAGAAAAAAAATGTTCTTTTTACAGTGGGCCATTGCTTCTCCACTTGCAAACTGCAAGAGGAGGCAGTTTTTAAGAGGATGGCGAAGGAAAATAAAGTTTGCTAACAGCAACCACTGCATGACACATCCTGCTACTTGAAAGGAAACCACCATAAAGAGAAGAACTTTTACCTCATTCAAGAGCGTATTTTACATCCCTTTACTTGGCAGTCTGCTCTCAGTCTCAGTGAGTTTTAGGCTCTAAAATACTGAGTTAACGAAGTCCACCATTTTATACCTTCCTTCTTTACAGCAGCCCTACAATAATTCCAAGGCATCCCCAGACATCAGTCAGACTGTTAAGGTGCCTGTTTCATTTTTCAGGAGTTTTTCCGTATCTTGGGAGGCTCCTGGATGGGGACAGCCCACAGCCTCTATCCAGAAGGAAAAATACATAAAAAGCCCATTCAGATACTGGCTGGCATCTGAAAGAGCCATTTACCAGCTTTTTTACACAAGCTGGGAAGCATGGCTAATTTTATTTCAAAGGAAAAACAATGTCTCAAAACATGTGAATATGCCAGCTCCTCTTTTGTGTTCCTCTGCATTCAAATCTTATCTTGGGAAGAATGCTGTACTTCTTATTGCTACATGCTGCAATTAGCTATTAAAAGTG